>JAECUM010094247.1:0-62370 GCA_016617855.1 Megalonaias nervosa | reverse complement strand
TTTTTTTTTTTTTTTTTTTTTTTTTTTTTTTTTTTTTTTTTGTTTAGTGTATATTTTTATGTGATAAGAGACATTAGTCGCACCTAATATTCAAAGCCACACAGTTAAAATCGCCTGCCAGATTTATCCGGATTTTGTAGAGTAAGTTGGAGTCGTATGAATTAGACTAGACTGTTATGCCCACGGAAAGGTAACACTGAAATCAGGCGGAATGAGATATTTAGACTATCGGAATGGAAGTTCTACATCTAATGTTAGCTATAACTGAATAACATTAATAATGTCAGTCTGAAAACAGTCGGACTTGGTATCCAAATACACGTAGTAGAAACATATGTTAAAAAGGATCATCTGTGTTATTTTATTGGCATTTCATATTTTTCACTAACCAGCTCGTTATTATAAGAATTTATTATCATCTTGTTTGTCTCCTTTTTTTTAAAGAACCATGTATCGGAACATTTTTTCCAGAGTGGGCCATTATAAATAAGACATGTAAAATTGAATATGTTTTTAATGGACCCATATAAAAAAAAAAAAAAACAGATCCCGATTTAAACATGCCTTTTCTTTTACTCAGATGCAATATGGGTCATGAATTTCTCGGCCATTCAGAATATTTTATTATGCCATCCTAAATTTGAGTACGATTCTCTTTTGCTTTATTACGTTTAGCCTGTTGGGCCATATATCTCTCAATGGGGTTTGGTTAGTGAGCCGTATATCTATCAGTGGGGTTAGGCTAGTGGGCCGCATATCTATCAATGGGGTTAGGCTAGTGGGCCGTATATCTATCAAATGGGGTTAGGCTAGTGGGACCTATATCTATCAATGGGGTTAGGTCTAGTGGGCCGTATATCTATCAATGGGGTTAGGGTTGTGGGACCTATATCTATCAATGGGGTTAGTTGTATGTTGATGAGGAAAATCCTTATTAAAAGTATAGTACAAGTTAATGCATTAAAAATGTGCATTTTGCCATTTACCGGATTGTTGCTGCAAGCAAATTTTGATATCATTACATTTTTTTTTTTTTTTAAAACTGCATATACTTTCAGAAATTCACTCAGAATGTTTTTGGTGAAATTTAAATTTTCTATATGCATGATAGGCAAATATTCGCAGTATGTAAATATTGGAACTTTATTACGAAATTTTTTATTACCTTCTAATCAAGGACTACACCGTTATTAGTATGAAAAGTGTAACGAACAAGGCAGATAAGAAAACGGCAAGAAACATTTAAATAATGGTCCAAAACATTAAATGACAGTACCAAAAACACCAGGTCAAAAACCAGTACAAAATAGATCAAATAACAAGACAAAGCAGATCAAATACCAGTTAAAAATAGCTCAAATAACACACCAGAACAGATTAAATAACGCTACAAAAACAATCAAATAACGATACAGAAAAACTGGAAGTGAGATCTTGAATAAGGTGAGGAACAATGACTTTTCTGTCAAATGTTGGTACTTCCTTCAGGTTTATAGAATAATCAGATCTCTAACAAAATCTAGATTCAAAGGGAAAGGGGACATCGGAATTTACTGATTTAGATGAAAATTATTAGAGTAAATATCTCTCCCAGTCTTATTAAAACAGATCTCCTCTGTTCTGCGTGAAGATCTGACAGCGACTGCTAAAAGGTCATGTTCTGTTGACCTTTATGCTCTGGTGACCTATGTTAATACCATAATCGCTGATTTAATCAGCCAATCAGATGAAGTCTTATATATTCGCGTTGAGGAGACTGACTGAACAACATGACTGAGGAGCATCAATGTGCACCGAGTTATTTGATTCATTTTCAGATTTGAGAAAACTGCACTTCCATTGGCTAATTCAAAGGTCACCAGAACATGACGTTTGGATGAACAAGGAAACACAACCTGGTAATTAATGACGTATAATCGACTTAGATGCAGGCATTCTTAAGGGTATTCTTTTGTTTAGAGTTCTGTAAGAGACTCTGCATGAAATCTCTTTCGTGCTCGTGAGAAATTTTATTATGAACTGAATATTGATCCATCGGACATGTAGTTGGAGTGCCAAAGTGCCAAAGCCAAGACTGTCGTGGTCTATTTCTTTTGGTGGTGGTTATCGATATTTAGAGGATGATTAATCCACGGTTTGTTTTAGTTCAGATAGAATGAATATTAAATTTTTATTTAATGGATGGAATAAATGGAGATCTTTGCAAGGATATTGACCAGAACAACACAAACCCCCTGTATACAGAATATAACTATTAATTAATTAATTAGGTCAACAAATAAAATTGTACCTGACCAATTGTAGGACACACCTCTGCCAGAAAAACAAATTAACTCAGAGGTCTAAAATGCAATTAGCACTTCCGTTCCCACAGATACGGAAAAACTTGCATCACGAAATAGAGCAAGTATTTCGAAATTTAATTGTCCGGCATGTTTGCATCGCCTAATTACTGGTTGTTGGTCACTCTCCAGAATCAACATAACTTGTCGGTTGGGGTCGATTTGCACAGAAACAATCATGTTCTTTCTGGCCTACTCATGCGTCGCCGCCTTTTGTGGCGAAATCGAATACATCCATTTTAATTGCTATATGTTAGAATGTCATATGCAAAATTCACTATGTTACGAGGAATAATAATTGCTTTCCGTGAATATTGTGAAACAGGGACTGTATTAAACAAAGCATCATCTGAAAGGTACACCCTTTAGTGTTGGTAGCAATTACTCGAAAAATAATAGTGGAGACTAGATAAAGGTTGTGGCCCAAATATGAAGCTGTATGACAGAATGCCGGTCAATTTAAAAAAAAATGACCCATGATGAGTTTCCACAGTAGTTTTGAAGTTCTGGAGGCTGGAGAACTACATCATTTATGGTCAACAGCCTAGTGAACGTCTGAGTAATGTGACTTCAGCTGTCCCTATTGGCCAAAACCATTGTAAGGATGAAGTAAAAGGAACATGATTATCACAGTTTAGAATATGGTACAACTGGCACTGACGCTGATAGTATATGGAATGTACATAGTACTGCTGGTGTTTGGGAAATGAGGTTGCAAGCACGATCAAAATTATTACCCGTCGTGAGACGAAGTCATAAACTGTTACGACCGCTGAGAATGACCCGATTAAATCTCTGTCGCTGGAAACTAATCGACAAGAGATCAAATGTCAACAGGCTCATCCAACCCGTGTGAAGATGGAATCAAGTCACAATTATTGCGTCCAGATCAGTACCCATGAATGTAGTCCCAGTCTATTTTTAGAACATTTTTTCCTCTCATTTTCGCTGTGATGCTTGTGTTAGACATATTTAGTATTCATTCACAAGAACTCTTATTTTTAAGAATGTGTATGTTTTCGGCAACACACAGTAAGTAAGGGAGGAATTGTTGCTGGCCTAGAAATGAAATTATTGACCTAATGCGCATTACCGTCCAGCCTCTCAAAAACAAAATGCAGGTTAACCTATGACACGAATTTCACCGTGAGTTTGTCTTAAAGATAATTTAGATAAGCATATTATGATTTGGATACACTGGATAGTTCCGTACTGACAAACAAATGTAGGAATAATAACTGTGATATGAGTCAGAAATCAGGTCAAATCAGAAGAAAGTCTACGACTCATAAACTACACCATCCTTAGAATCTGGGTGATTTACATGATATCCGCACACTGATTCACTACTTCACAATGGAAATACATAACACGGACATAAATACAAATCTTGTTGAAAACCAAACAAGTTTATTCAAGTTCCAACCAAATTATGTGGTATGTATTGAAAGAACTTACTAAATGGAGACAATTAAACCTCCCGAATCCCTTTTTGTCTGTTCTTTTCAAGCCTGCTTAGAACAATAGACTAAAAACCAATATACCATGTTTCAGTAAAAAAAAAAATAATATAATTATTATCTAACACATTTCGTAATTCTAGAGATCCATTTTCAATATTATACAATTTAACATCTTTTGAGGTCTGTGATCCAGATATTTTATCCGCGGTTTGAACTGTTTCTTTTTCTTTATTACCTTTAAACAGTATACATACATACATACATACATACATACATACATACATACATAATTTTGAAGGGAAATTGTAGAAAAAGCATAAAGTACTGGTGCATGAATTTGAAGGAACGTTTAGCAATGTTATCTATCCAGAGAATATTCCACACTTTTGGATTATCAATATGTGTATCAGCAGTCATAATGGAAATTCTTATGGCATCTTACGGTATTTTGAATATAATTTAAATATTCGAAAGCACTGTATTTTAGAAGGGAAAGTTTTGTGTGTGGTTGCTTACAAGAATGAAGCAATTAAACTTTGCCATCAAATCCTGCGACATCATTTATGCTAGAAGAATGTTTGAAAAAAGTAAACGTCATACTGGTAAAAAGGGTATTGTAGCACGCATGTATTAGGTATAATGGTACTTCAGCACAATCCTGGCCATAAGGTGCCGGAAACATCAAGATATCTAAAATATAGTTAAAACGACTACTAAATTTTCCTGTCAAGAAATTGTCAAGTATATCTGTATTGTGAGTTGGACTCTTGGTGATTGACTGTAGATTCTATTTTTAGATAATGAGCTTTAAATAGGTTGTTGATTTGGATTTGAGTCCTATAAAATGAATCTGTGTACATTTTGGGGTAATTTCCTATTGGATGTTTAAATCAAGTGGGTTGTGTTGCGACATAATACACGTAGGATGTTTTGCGAAACAGAGACGTAATAGAGAAGTGGAGATGTATATAAAGGGAGAATTGATTCATTCCTGATTCCAATTTCCATGTATTGTTCTTGCTATAGTATCAATCTGCAGATGTATTTAATGTTGTGTTTATATTTAAATTGAGAGTAATCATTTATTTACATTATTCATAGAAATTACAGAGTGATCAAATGACGGTCTGGACGAAAGTAACATTTTGGGATTATTTTGACTTCATCCAAAGACGTTCTGGACAATCATCATCATCATCATCAGTCTCGTAGTCTGGTAGACCGTTGGGGTACCGCACAAGACCGAACACCCAGCTTCCTCCATTCCTCTCGATTTTACGTCTTTCTCAGTGAGTCGCTCAATGTCAAGCGTGTCCACTCTCGAATGTTGTCTTCCCACCTCTTTCTCTGCCTGCCTCTTTCTTCTTCCTTGTACAGTGCCTTACAGGATTGTCTTGGCAAGTCCTGATGATCGTGAGACATGCCCATACCACTGCAGTTTACGTTTTTTCACTGTGGTCAGGAGGTCTTCGTGAGGCCCAATGGCTTGTCTGACCCTTCTTCATTGGTGACACGGTCCTCGTATGAGACGCCGAGGATCTTTCGGAAGCCTCTCATCTCTGTGGCTTGTATCCTTTTCTCTAAGTCATCTGTTATGGTCCATGATTCACATCCGTAGAGAAGTATGGAGATCACCAGTGAGTGCATCAGTCTGACCTTTGAACTGAGCGCAATATTCTTGTCGTTCCAGATGGGCTTCAGTTTTGTCAGCGCTGCTGGTGTCTGCTCAATCCTAGACAGTACTTCAGGCTTCGAACCTTCATCTGTTACATTTGCCCCCAAATACTTGAAGCTGTAGACTATTTCTAGCTTCGTACCTTGGACCCTGATGTCAGTACTGATGCCCTTGGTGTTGTTGGTCATCAGTTTGGTAGTCTCTGCACTGATTTCCATGCCGTAGGCTGCAGAGGTTTTGTCGAGGCTCTCTACTAAGCTAGCTATTTCTTGCTCATTTCCTGCTAGTCCATCAATGTCGTCGGCAAAACGTAAGTTGGTGACTGTTCTGCCTCCGATGCTGACTGTCCCTTCATGCTTTTCAAGCGCGTCAGCCATGATTCTCTCAGAAAGATGTTGAATAATGTGGGAGAGAGCAGACAGCCTTGACTGACTCCGACTGTCGTTCTGAACCAGTCTCGTATATTGCCGTTGAAGTATACTGCACTGGTGGCCTTGTCATAGAGGTGCTCTGTTACTGTGATAAGGTTGGCATTGATGTTGTACAGTCTCATGGTCGCCCACAAGGCTGCATGCCATACGCTGTCAAATGCCTTCTTGAAATCCACGAAGACGTGGTATACATCTGGCTGGTGTTGGAGGTACTTCTCACACAATATCCTGAGGTTAAAGATCTGCTCTGTTGTGCTGCGCCCTGCTCTGAAACCTGCCTGCTCCTCGGCAATGATCTTTTCAGCCTGTGGCTTTAGTCTGTTCAGCAGTATCCTCAACATGACAAAACCAATGGACAATACCATTGTGATACACCAAGACTGTTGTCACTTCAGCATATTCAATGATATTGGAACTGTCACGTTGTGTGAGAAAGTTTGCTAATGATTCCTGCCTCATGTTTACAAATGTCTTCTGATAGAATTCGTAATTCAAAGTACCTTTGGTAATGTCAGTACGTGTTATATAATATTACGACTTTAGACCGATTCTGAAACAAAGAAACTACCTGTCCGTGACTTAGCCATTGCGTTACAGTCAAGTTCGCAGTTAATTCAAAGAGAACCTTGCCGCGGTGGTGAGAAACTCTGTTTGTTTTGCAATCAGCCATTGATGTCACCGGTCGACTTAGGCTTGGAGACCTGAAAACCAGACATTATATAAAATATTAGTGCTACTACCCCAGACAGTCTTCAAAGAGACCACCGGTATCCAATCAGAACTAAGATAGTCAAATTTTGGGCGGGTTTCTCACGCAACCAGACATTATCCTGTTGCATTCGTTTTGGAAGAATCAGTACAGTTTTGGAAGTAGCTAAAGAAACATCACGTACTCCGAAAGCAATCAGGGCACTCGTAAAAAGAGCGGGAAAAAGGAGTACCAGGAAATTCGGACGAGATTTGGAACAAAGCCTACTGAGGAAGCTTTCCGGGTGGGATAGGACACCAACCGAAGATTAGAGAGAGAGGAGGGGATGTGGACAGCACGGGAGAATAGGCAGTTGTGCGAAGCAGCAGGGCCGGGAGAATAGGCAGTTGTGCGAAGGAGCAGGGCCGGAGTACGGAAACAAGGGTACCGGAAGTACCGACAAGGCGGAAGTTGCAGATGAGTAAAATAAAAGGGACACGGGAAGGAAACACTCTCACCTTTAATTTCGCGTGATGAAATAACTGGCAATTTGATAGGTCTTATATTGTTTGGAAGCAATTGCATTTAAAAATTGTCCTGTAATTGTTGAATACCGTGATATAGTTTATTAAATTGCTATACCTTTCACCTTATTATTTTTTTATACTTGATACATCTAGACCGTCGCCTTGCTGACTGGGGGCTCGGAGCTATTTAATCATCTAATTGTCCGTTCTTCTCCGGTGTTAGTAATAATACCGTAGGGGGCATGTGACAGGTACATAAGCACATTCTAGACCTGGAATTCATTTGGAACACTCTGCTCTTTTTGACTTGTATAGACATTTATATGATTATTTTAGATTTAATTTAGAGTAATGTAAGTTCCTGTTTAATTTTCATTTTATAACTTAAAAATTAAATTATTTGATAAGTTTTTTTTAACAAAAACTTCCTTGTTTTGCTTCTTTCTGTTACATAGTGTCAGAGCATAGAATCGTAACAAAATTTTAGTTTAGGAAGCACGTAACTTTCCTTCCAGAATGTCTCGCCCCATCTTCGCCAGCCATGTGTCACAATCAACATGGTTCATTGTAGATGTGGAACATAGTGTTGCAACGACTCTTTGGTAGCTAATATGACTTAGTCCGTACATAACCACAGGATAAGGATCGATGGGGATCACAGTGATTTTTTATAAATACTCTCTATGTGTCAAGTATTCACTGTGCTCACTTTCTACGTACGCATCACTATGTTTCGAAACAAAAGTTGTGTCCATATTTGGTGAGATCCGCTGCTCTAACTGATGAAGCTAGTAACTCATAAAGCCTGTCATTTGCTTTATTTAGCTACATAAATGAGTGCTGGAGTGTAAGAAGAACTGTGCGATTACAGTGTTTGAATGCTGCTGCTGCTTCTGATGTTATATTATTATTAGTAGTAGTAGTAGTAGTAGTAGCAGCACCAACAACAACAGAAGCAGTAGTAGTAGTAGTAGTAGTTAATTCAGTTTCGTTAATATTCTGAGAATTAAATAGTGTTAAATTACACACGTCTGTTATACTATTCTACCAGTGTTCAAATATGCAATAGTCATTACCGGCTTATTTAAACATGCTTTCAGATCAAACAACATTTCTCTATATCAAAGTGGCGATGGAAATCTCAGTAAATAAACATAAGTGTTTCCAATTCTGGATTTTTTCTTTTGAGGCCAGTGCTATTATAAGAATTAACTTTTCAAGTCACGAAGTCGTGTCAAATGTGAGGGTAAAATGATAAATGTATGAAGAATATAGGCCAAATGATAAAATCTTCCCGCCCAAAGTAGTGTTTCCAACGCATGTCGAATGTTAACCATAATTGTCCAAACATCAATGCTAGCACCTCTAAAGCTAGTGCTCCACCCATTAACAAACCCCACCCAGGTAGTCGGGTAGTCGCAGTATATTACTTAGTAGACTGACTCGTAATCCAAGGTCACGGTTTCGATACCTGTCCACACCAGCCCTGGCCAGCTTTCTTGCCGTGTCCGCTGGAACGGCACTTAACTTCCATATCTTCGGCATGATATAGCCAATGTGTTTAAAGTTCCGCTAAATCCAACAGCAACAACAGCAACATCCCACCCCACCCCCGTGGGCGTCAGGCTCACCAGTGTGAGTAACTATAATAAGCACTCAATGGGGTGGAACACGACGCCCAATTTGAAGGTAATGATTTAAACGTATATTTAATTGTATTGGGTGGCTGCACACGTGGTTTCATTGGGTTGGGAGAGCTGAACAGTTTTGCATATGATTCGTTCAAGGCATTTAGGGACTTTGCTTTAAGAATATAGACGTTGTGGATTTACATTATCCCCTCGTAAAAACCATTTCAAGTAAAATGGGTCATATTTGGCATATCTCCAGAAAATTACACGATTATTACCTTTAATCTCTAATAATAATTCTTGGATCCCGGTTTAATTCGATTTCTTTATCTGGTCGCGATGTCATACGTGTTTTCCTTTCAAATTTCATATAGTTTGAGTTTCTGTTTACTAATGATAAACATAAGACTCGATGATTGCTACGAGGGCAGAGAACTACCAAACAATAGATCAATAAAGAAAGATCTAGAAAACGACCGCATAACTTGGGATTAGATTTAACAATCTCTGCCTAAATCCAGGTATAACTAGATAAATATCATCAATGTAAAGGTTTCTATTTTGGGAAAGCATTTTTGTTACGATAAATAGTTAATGCTTGGTTTAAGTCGATGGACCTATTGCCTTGTTTTGTGATTAACAAATAAAATACCAAAATAAACTTGTTTTGTACTCTCAGTACTAGAATGTGGTGTGTTACACGTACTTTTAGCTCTGTTCTCGCCATAGAAACCGAGAAACACGACTCTGACGTTAAACAACATAAAACGAAGAAAAGCAAACCCATAAGAAAACAAAAGAAAAGAAATATAACTAGATCCATAGAAGGTGTAATAATATATTATATAAAAACAGAAATTCGAGTTATATATATATATATATATATATATATATATATATATAGAGAGAGAGAGAGAGAGAGAGAGAGAGAGAGAGAGAGAGAGAGAGAGAGAGATCCAACTTTGAATTCATTTTTATAAATAGGTAAGTAGGCGTCTATGTAGGAAGGTAGATACAATAAATAAATGTAACATTTCAACTTTTAATAACAGCAATTCTTAGCTCTAATATGTGTAATTGAAATGGTAATGTTTATTGAGTTGTCTTAACCGTGTATGCGAGCATATCCGGCAAACAGGGAACCCACTGTACAATATACAATATAGACACACTTACATCCTGTCATGCATCACTGAACCTGTCTCGTGCACATTTCGAAATAATTACATAAAGAAGGCGTCTGTTTCGAAAGGAAATGAATTCACAAAACATGCAATTGTGTCAGTCTAAGGCAAACCAGGCTTTGGTGGCGCACAAGGAGAACATGCTGCAATCTGTACATAATTATACGTTTTGGGGGTTGCTGCACGGCAATATGGGATATTTATGTGGTTGATATGGCGCATAATAATTTGATCCTTTGTGCACTTCGCTAAATCCAGATTATTACACACGACGAATCATTCTATCATTTGTCTTTGCTTTCTTCTCAGTCTTATTAAATATTATTGTACAAGTTATAATTAAAGCGTGTTCTGTTTTTTTTTTCTTCCCGAAATGTCGAAATAAAATTTACGATTGTCCGTACACTTGCAATGACAAAAGATAATTATAATTTTGAGAAAGTAATTAAATCTCCGTGAAGCATGTACTTACTTATTATCACTCCTTTAAACAAAACGTTAAACATAATAAAATGAAAAGAATATGTTATCAAGTTAATCGGATGTTCACTGGAATATATACTACAATTCCATTCTATATAAAGCTTGTTTCCGGTGAAAAAGTTCGATTTACTTGGGTTTTATCTCTCTTTACATTATCGTAAGATATTGTCGCATAATTTCTCAAATGTATAGTTGAAAATTGTCTATATTAATGTTAACATCTATTTGCAATAAACAGTTACACAAAAATAGTAACATAGTAAGAGTCTAGTCATTAAACAAAGCCAAAGTACTACAATGATAAAACGTGAGTCAATCACCTCTTCAAACCAGCAGGAGAGTTTCAGTAGCTGTTTGTGATTGGATAAATGTGAGTTGACGATATAATAACATTATGTGTCAATCTGGCATGCTCATTTATTCAAGCATACTTATTTATTCAACCCTATAAATGTCTCAGAGATACCACCTGAACCTACTCAAAAACACACCAGAAGAGTAGTGTGAAATTCTTACTTCATGCACAAAAATGCAATAAAATAAAAGTGATCTAGTGTCAATCTGTTTGAATTACATCTGGATGAAATTATGGTTGACTCGGTAACATATATTTTCTCCATCTGTAGATAAACACATCTTAAATCGCTCCCAGCAGGTTTTCAATTCAAATATTTGTGTCTCCAGACATTAGAAAGCTCCTGGGGGTATGTTAAACGATCTTGGCGACCCGATAATTGAAAGGATTTGACTTCTACTTGACTTTTGAATACAGAACACATTAGAATAAAGAGGTGGGATATAGATAAGGATAGGAATGACGTATCGTGGTATTCAATTTATAGTGGTCTTTTGAGAATCTAGATTCATAAAAATTGTACGAAGAGAGCAAATATTGCCATTTGATTGATTTTGATTTTGATTTGGTGACAGCTTTGGATTACATTCAGGATTAAAGTCGTCGAGAAAAGACAGATCTTTTCATGAGTAGTTTTCAACCTTCAGTTTTTGACTCCAAGGTTTACAAGTGTATTGTTAACAGCAGCATGACTGCATAGTTGATAAACCGAAGTAACATTTCACATTTGATTAACATTGTGGACTGCAGTTCTTCCTAGAAGAATGTTAATATTAAATCGTATCATACACTGGATCACAGTCACAAGCAAAATTAAAAAAACAAACAAACAAACAAACAAACAAAAAACCCTATTTTACTAGAATAAAGAACGGTTATACAAAGATAAGGTTAGAAATATTTATTATAATTATATATCTAAATAATTCATATTTTTCTTTAATTAACTGTGCTTAAATAACAGCAAAATATTATTAGATTGTCAAGACTCGTTACAAATTTCAAGACCACGCATATGTTTGTTTATCAAAATTATAAATGAATATAAAAAATAATGAATCATGGTGAAAATTAAAATAGTACGCTCTTGCATAAATATATCGATTAATTTTGAGAAAAAAAAAAATTCTATTACTGCCATTTTATGTATTACTCAAAAATGTTTAAAAACGTAAATGGACCAATCGTATTATTATAGCGAATGTTCGTACCGAAATGTTTGAAAACGTAAATGGACCAATCGTATCATAGCGAATGCTCGTACCGAAATGTTTAAAAACGCAAATGGACCAATCGTATTATTATAGCGAGTGTTCGTACCGAAATGTTTAAAAACGTAAATGGACCAATCGTATTATAGCGAATGTTCGTACCGAAATGTTTAAAAAAGTAAATGAACCAATCGTATCATCGCGAATGTTCGTACCGAAATGTTTAAAAACGTAAATGGACCAGTCGTATCATAGCGAATGCTCGTACCGAAATGTTTAAAAACGTAAATGGACCAATCGTATCAAAGCGAATGTTCGTACCGAAATGTTTAAAAACGTAAATGGACCAGTCGTATCATAGCGAATGCTCGTACCGAAATGTTTAAAAACATAAATGGACCAGTCGTATCATAGTGAATGCTCGTACCAAAGACCCAATTTATATTCACTAGTACAACTCACCAGCACACTCTTCTGTAGCAACACTAACAACAACGAATGTCAATATTCACTGGCACTAAGACTAGAAGGCATAGTTTTATAAAACTAAATATTCACTAACCATTTACCACATGTTTGGGA
The DNA here is from genome assembly GCA_016617855.1 of Megalonaias nervosa. Classification (NCBI taxonomy): domain Eukaryota; kingdom Metazoa; phylum Mollusca; class Bivalvia; order Unionida; family Unionidae; genus Megalonaias; species Megalonaias nervosa. The sequence continues at coordinate 49,798 of JAECUM010094247.1, read as the reverse complement.
ACAGTTGGCTCTCAATATTAGGGCACATTTGATTTGCACTGAGTAAACAACGTATTACAGTTTGACCAGAAATTCGTCGAGTCCTGAATTTCTGACTTCATTAGAGTCAAACGTTTCTACTTTTATTTACATGTCAATGTGCATTCATGCTTATATAACTTATAATCCAACGTGTTAGTAACTGATGCACCTTAATATAAGTTTATAACGCGAAATCTCCAATTTAAAGGTTTGCAGTTCAGTTCTTGCCAGGGAGTGACCTTCTTGGTGTCTATAGTGACCACAACATTATAAAGTTGTCACACCAAGTAAGTTCTGCGATTCAAAAAATGTTAAAAATATTCGCACAAAAGATAAGGCATGCAAAAACAATGTGACAGAAGCACATGACTTGGTTTATAGTTTGTACTTGAATTACAAACCTGACTCAGATCACTAATTTAATGCCCCTGGATTAGCACATGATGCAAACGTAAATATATCCTGTGTTGAATTAGAACAGTTGACAGACTATCACGCGATCCTGACGATTGAGAGTGGATTAAGAGGTGTAATTTAAAAGATATTACATATTTATGCCGAAGCAAATCATGAATACTATTTCAGTACAGATGGTCAAATAAGAAATGATAGTAAGTACGAAAAGACAGAGTCAAAAAGTAAATGTTAACAAACTCTATGCATTGGCTGTGGGTAAATAGCCGTCGGTAAAAAGAAATAAAAAAAAATTAGACGTGAAAAAAATTATTTTGCAGATGCCAGAAAGATCTATTATTTGTCAGGAGAATAACTATTGGCGTAGACTTAATACTGGTTAGTTTAAAAATGGAATCACTTTTTTTTTTTAAGTCGATCTGATGAATAACAGTATGTTTGTGAAGCAGACGGAGAATTTTAGAAAGCAAACAAAAGTTTAAATATTTGCAGAAAAAATTTCTTTTGCAGATGTCAGAAAGATCTACCATTTGTCAGGAAAATAACTATTGGCGTAGATTTAATACTGGTTAGTTTAAAAAATGTAATCAAATTAAACAAACACATTTACGATGAATTTGCACTTTTGGAGTTATCCAAAGGGTTATCTACGAATTCTACTTCAATAAGTTATAAAACATTAAGATTTCAAAATAAAACTACTCACGGCTGATACCGATTCTTTATGTCTTCATACTGATGCATACAACTTCTACAGCGACACGAAAGCCAGCATCCAATTTTGACACGATTGTCTAAAGTATAAAATACATGCATCAACACGAATAACAATCTACTGAATTTTGTTTAAGAATGAGTTTAATAGCGTTCAAATTTGAAAGTTTTGTTGGTTACTGTAAAACCTTGTTGATTCAGAACAGACAATAAAAATTCCTTTATAATAGAATAAAAAGTATGCAGTCAGAAAGAATTCGAAATTGAAAATTTACGCATATCACTTATTTTAATGATAAGAAAAATAGCAAGGAAATGAAATCATACAGACCTTGTCAACGTAGAATATGGTGATGTCTTAAGTAGCATGGTAAAAGCCGACTATGAAAACACCGTACGTTTTTTCCATGGTCTTTCGGCGCTTATCCCGTATAATCTGAGACAGCTAACGATGATCTCTATCGTTGGGAGATGATGACGCCACCATGGGAGGAAAGGAATTTTGTCTTAACTTGGAGGAGCCCATGGAAAAAAAAAAACTCGCGGTGTGTTCAACAGCCGCCTTCTACTATACTACTAATTTTAGCCTACTTATATTTGCTTGCACAAGAATGAAAGCAGGATGATAGTTATATAATGCGTTTGGAAATAACTGAAAGCCAAATCGGTCTGATAGATGATGGTAAATGCTTGTTAAGAATTGATTTTAGATGAAAATAAAGACTTGGCTAGCCGACAAGATGGCGGCAGATGGTAGCTATATGTTGATTGTACATAAAACTGATACTTTTGGATTGATGATGGTGACTTATATTGACTTTTACACAAGCACTGTTTAACTGAAGAGGCGATATAGCATAATAAAGGACTTGATTGCTATCTTGGAGAAATTTGTGAAGTCACATAAGCTGAATGAGAAATCAGCAGAATGATATCCTCTTAAGTCAACCACAGTTGGCGACCCTGAGCTGACCACGATTCTTAGTATCTGCCCACTTGCAACGCCTGCAGACATAACTAGAAAAGCTTGGCAAGCAGCAAGTATCTGTAACCTCGCTTTGCCTTTGATCAGAAAATATCATGAGACCATTACGAGAGAAAATGTTATTGGTAACGATATATGCATCAGAAATATTGAAGGCTTCAGATACAGCCACTTTATGGACGGCAATTTAAAAGTTTGCTTCTGGAATTCGTGTCCTTTTGTAGGAGGCGACAGCAAGCTGCCTGATTATTACTTGCCATTAGTATTATTCAGCTTAGAAGTCTCAGTTACAGCATCATACCGCCCTCTTGTAGGCACGATTTGCCTTACGTGCTTGCTGTATCAGCTTGGGGTTTTTTTTGGGAGTATGACAACAACTTTCATAACAGAGACCACGGCCGATATGAGACAGATCCAATCGCTATCGGTATAATCGGAGATTTGGTGACTAGGATGACTTTGGTGACTTAGTTGAATCTGTTGAAGCGGATTTATCATTGTTTCTGAAAAAGAAGACTTGCACATGGAGTATGACTAGGTGATCACGAGCGTCCGAGACCAGCCAGATTGTATTGCAACTGCGATAGATGACGTCAGAAACAAATACAGGTAAGCTCGTTGTTGTCTTGCCTTGGAACATTTTTTAAGATTACGTCAAATTATATTGTTTGTGTACCTGGCATTGACAAAACAATCAAGCGCACAATATCATAATTTCAACAAATTCTATTCGAGAGAGGAAAATCAATAGTAATATAACGTATGACTTGGACTCAAGAAGAGTAAGGGCAGCACACAAGGGTACACAAGACGCTAAGGTAAAATTCGAATAGGTTGGAATACAGAAGACGTGAACTATATGAAACAAAAAATCCGATCGTTAAATTGCGCATACAGATTTGTTACGAGTCTATGCTCTTAAAGTAAGTAACAGAAAAGAGTGAAGACAACAAGCTTTGTAAAATTTAACAAATAATTTATTTCCCTAGAATACAAAGTGAAAAATGAGAAGAAAGAACTTACGGTTTTGCGAATTAATTCCAAAAATAATCCAAGAATTAAAGACACAAGTCATAGTAATAAAAAGTCCTGAATAAAATTCAGTTCAAGTCCCAAAGAGATTTAAAACTGAAGGCGATAATATTATTCCAGGATTGAATTCAGTATAAATTCCAAATGAATGTCTTCATCCAAGAATTTTGTCAGAGCATTTTTTGTATTTCCAGAGAAAATAATCACTTGAACTCAACAACTTCAAGAAAATAAAACTCAGCCCAAACTGGTTACAACATAACACAACTTAAAGTGCTAGATGTTAAAGTACGACTGGTAAAATTCTGACAGTCACAAGATAATATAGTTCTCTCTTTGACCTCAGGTCACAAATTAGCATTTTCTAAAAACAATCATCTCCTAATGGAAAAAAACTTTCTAGCATGATTTAATGAGCCTTGTTTATTTAAAACATAATACCCTATAAAATTCACTTTGGAATCCCCAAAACCCGGACCCAAATCAATATGCTTACCTGAATAATAATTTGGCCAATGAACTCATACCCATAGAGGATAATGAAGCTATTATCAGTTGTTTACATCAATGAAATTTTTTTTAAAAATTTAAAAAATCAAATCAGATCAAACAGAACTGAACTCAATTCTGGACAAGGTCAAGTCCAGTAAACAATGTTACATTACAATAGCATGTAATGGAATAAAAAAAAAATTTAAAACTAACAGACAAACAATTAAATTACATATACATAACAGATTTGTCAAAGAAGCTCTAGAATATTTTATCAGGAGTCAAAAGAATATCTATAGCACTTTTCTTTTTACACAGAGATAGTTATAGAAATGCGAAGCTCCAGACGCGTACTATGAGCCGACTCCAATAGCTCCAATAGACTTGGTAGCAAGAAGTCGTTATATGATTTTGTCAGGGCTGGTATAGGCTGGACCAAATATTAATTCAGGTTGCATTTGATTTCTTTGATTGTAGTTTAGTAGCCACCATCAGCTTCAGTGCCAACGCTTTGATTTGTAAAGGTATTTTGCTGATATTTTTTCATAATTGTTTTCGATATGTGCTGATACACATTGGGTTTAGTTCGAATTGTTTAGCGAGATCTGCTATTTTGACTGCGGCACCACTCAAGCAGGTACCGATCTGATTTAGACGTTTTGTGTGCTCCACTGTTTTAAATGCTGTCTGGGTTGTAATTCCAATGCCAGATATAATCAGAAGAAACTGATTCAAGAAAGCGCACGTGCTAACAACACCTGCAGCGCTCAACGCCAGCGGTATCGTTATAAAAAACAAAAAAAAAAAAAACAACAACAACAGGCGCTTCTAATATCGGTAAGATTTCTTGAAGCAGTAAACTCTTTGGTTATCGCATTTGTAATATGCGGTAGGTTCATCAAGCTGTTGTAAGAGGATGGTCAGGATTGGGATTAGATTACAGGGAAGGCGCTGAGAACAATTTTGTAAACGAAATGTTTATTTATAAAGTTATTGAAAAAAATAATGAAACAAAACACAAAACTTGGGCTCATAATATCAAACAATGGATTTAAAAGTATGATACGCAACAGGTTAAACAACTTATATAGTGAAATGATATCGTTCCTAAATGGAACTAAATCAGAACATGTAACAACAAGTAATGAACAAAAATCAACGTACTGAACTTATAATCAAATATGATTGATATATAAACAATATTTCATCTACCACCAATGGTATCAAAGTAGAAGATTTGCACAACTTTGCATAGGGTATGATTCTGTCATCAAAGGTGATCAAATTATAGAATTTGTTCAAAAATACGAATACTGTGTAACGACTTTGTGGTCTTAAACTAAGTAACAGAAAGAGAGAAAACCAACAACTTTAGTAAAATTCAAAAACTAATTTATTTATTTATAATACAAAATGAAAATTTAAAAAGAACTTCAATTATTGTGAATTAAATCCCAAATAGTTCTAAAAGTTCTATTACAGATCCAAGTGTATCAAGTTCCAATTGAATTTCACTTGTATTCCAGATAAATTCCAATACTGAATGTGTTGATTGGCCTGTAGTCTCGAACGTGCTAATGCTCCAATGGCCTGGTGTGTGACAATGTATTAGCAGCCTTTAATGTATCACAATAATATAATCCAAAATATTCACTATAATTCCAAATTAAAGTTGTAGTCCAAGAATATTATTGAGCACTTTATAATTCCAGTGAAATATAATTTGAATAAATAAATCCATCCAAACAAACAACTGAACACAACAATGAGACTAATTTTGATTCAGATGTTAAGGCAAGAATTAGTAATACTTCAAGTGAACAACATTATATCACAAGCTAAAGCACAATAATAGAGCAAGGGTGTAGGTCATTCTCCTTTTTAAAACATTCAAAGTTGTCAACAAATTTATTTCAAAGTTGAAAACCATGTCCTAGACTCAGATCCAAATAAACATGTTTACCTCCAGTAATAATGGTCTGAATATTTAACCTATACTCTTAGAAAAATATTAGTTCTTTACAAAATCAATATCACTGATCAGGTACACTATGAACTTAATTTTGGATAAGGCCAAATGCAAAATACAGATGTACATAACATATAATCATTACAAAAGCCAACAATAATACAAATTAAATATACAGTACTGATTCATCCACAAGTAGGATATACATATATATATTTGATTTTCACTCATACTTTGATACTTAATAATTATTTAACAAGAGAACATATAACTCGTGGCCTTCAGTTGATGATCACAAAGTATTTTCAGTTCCACAGCTCTCGTCAAATGGTCAAGGAGCCACTACGCATGGCCCGCACTTCACAATCTGCCGAAGGATCCATCAAGAGCCCCCTTATTCGCTGCAGACCCGTTGATCCCAAAGCTTTGGTCGCTCACCACGAGAAAAGCATTATCTTACTCTCCGAGACAATGACACCACCAGCAGCGGATCACAGGTTATACGAAACCCTACTGAGTCCTACGACTACCCCATCGAAAATATCAGCTCTACAACTGACGATTGCTTCCGTCATTGGACAACTCCTGACAAAACTTTTTCTGTTGTGATCATACTGTCTGACTTGACCCCATAAAGTACCCTGGTGATGGTGCAATCCACGACCAGAGAGCTTATTAGCTTAAGGTAATCGGCTGTCCCACCTGCTGTGCTAACCTCAAATAAGTGTGCCTTAATTTGACCTGAAATTATAGATCCTTTTCGCGCTTGAATACTTTATCGGGCTGTATGCCGCTGCAGATGTTCCCTGTACAAAAATCAGCCTTGCTTGCGATCCAAACAGTAAAACATAGTGAATTACCTTCAGAGAGCTCTGGTGTCATCTCAGTATACCTCTTTGGTCGCAGCTGGATTATTGACTAATATATCTCTCTCAGAACTAATTTTTGTGCCTGCATACAGTTTATAGGCCTCGTCTGCAGTGCTTGTTGAAGTCGCGAAGCCTGTAATCTCATTGGTGCCATTTCTAAGGGAACATTTGACGTCATGCCGGGACTTGGGGCCAGATTTCACGACGCATTTAGAGTTTATACACAAAATTTTCGTAAGTTTTAAGAGTAAGAAAATCTTACGCTATTTCGTAAATGTGTTTGACGAAGATATCAGGAGGAACATTTCGTACGTCTAAGAAAAACATTTGCGTAAGCTACTCTTTTAAATGGGAGGCAGATAATAAATCGGTAGAATATAAAAGGACACATGCAAGATAATTACAAAGGACGGCAACGAAGACGACGACAAGAACAACAATAGCAATACAATTACCAAATAAATGTCGGGCAAAAATGCATTGACGTATTGGTTTTGCTGAATGAAATATAGATACATTCCTGATTAAAGAAAGATAGAGTGCATCTCTCTCTCTCTCTCTCTCTCTCTCTGGCGACGGATTTATTACTTTGCAGCCCCCAGGTGCTGTCAGAGTTACAGCATCATCAGCACCCAGCTTTAAAACCAGCCCCTTTATAGACTGTTACGCCCTTGAATGGTATAAAATAGTATAAAAAATTGTACCTAGTGCTTTTTCATATGCAAAATAAATACATTGTTTCTAACAAATCTAGATTTTATACTTTAAAATCTGCCTCTGTCAAATTTTTATTAGCTCTAGGCAGGCAGCGGCCTACCCTGTCTAATGGGAAAACAGTGTGTGTGTGTGTGTGTGTGTGTGTGTGTGTGTGTGTGTATATATATATATATATATATATAATTTAACTTACTTGCTAAAGGTAACGGTTAAGCCATACTTCTTTAGTTGTCTATATCAAAATAGTCATCTAATCACTTCACTATGTTTATCCACTTTTTTCCCCTTTAAATTCATAAACGTTCTTGAAGGTCGTCATGCTGTCGTTTTCAAAACCAGCAGAGTCCATCATTATAGATGAGAAGGTAAATGTGACGTTTTATGCCATCCTTTGCGTCAGCTACAAGCTTCCGAATTTACTTGATATTCATTGCAATACTAAGAATACATTTGCAGTTAGGTTTTAATTTTACTTTTGCTTAAATTATTTGCACTAGAAGACCAAAATCTGAAGAAAAATCACCATTAATTCGTGCTATAACACCGCTTCTCTGTTTATAGGCTCGCCAAAGCTTGGAATAAAATTAAATTGAATACAGTTGGACGTGATGTAAATCCATTTCGTTAGAATGGGGCATCATCTCAAAATAATTTCTTTCTTTCTTTCTTTCTTTCTTTCATTCTTTCTTTCTTTCTTCCTCAGACATACACATATACACTTCATAAATTCTCTCCACATATGATTAAATTAATGACCATATCTGACTAATGTTTTTAAGTATATAACATGAAATAGGTTTAATTCATTTTATTGTGCTGTACTCCAAAACTGTTGTTTATAGGTTCCATCCAAGTATCTGAAAGCGCTTGGGGCTCTGAAAGTAATAGGAGAGTAACTACCATCTGCTGTAGTCTAGCAATAACTCTGTATGGTAGGTCTATAACGGAATGTCATCCCAGTACTCTCATTTAGGCTTTCCTTGACACTAAAAATCCACATTCCCTTTGGTGGCCTTGGCACAATAAAATTGCCCAGAACTTTATCATCAGTATATTTCTTATTTGTCGCCTGTGTCAACAGCAGTTGCGACCAATTTTGTGATCTTTTCACGTCTAATATTGATGTCGCCGGTCATGGTTCCGCCAAATAGCTGCAACACACCTGGCACAGATAGAAGCGTCTGATTGCCAATGATACTTGATGCTAAATTTTGTTCTGCAGAAAGCACGCGACCTTGAGAAAAAATATTGGTCGCCTCAGTCAACAAAACTTGGCACTAGAATATTTGTCCGCGTATTCCTTGTTAGCGACATTTGCGTTGGCTGTAAGAGACACCAAGTTCGTTGTCTTCTGCGTGAATACACTGAGCGACTCTGACATGGTGCCTCCAGATTTTAGCATCAGATTTTGTCGATGATGTACTTGGGACACCGCTGCCACTGCCAATGACCATACCAAATGCTGTATAATGACTCATTATATATAGATTGCTTATAAAAATGAGGATCATTAACTTTGACTCAGAAGACTTCATAAAACCACGGTAGTGTTTTTGTTTTCTGATTGCCACTACATGATAGTAGGTCCAACTGGCCGAGGCAAGACAAACTTTCTTTTAGACATGCTGCTAAATAACGGACTCAACGATGACAAGGTACCTATTTCTATGCTAAATCCCAGCCAGGATGAATACAAAACACTTAGCAACTTTGATGAAGCTGCGAGCAGCCTTGATGGTGCTGACAAAAGCAAGATAACTGCGTTTAAACTGTTGGATCCAGAAGAGATAACTCCAGTAAAAGAACTTGATGGTGATTGCGATCTTATCATTGCAACACGGGCTGTTTTGTTTCATGTTCTGGCTTAGGCAAACGTGATATCAATTCCATTGCACTCGATCATTGTCGTGGAATAGACACTGCTGATAACTTTAAGTAGTGCCATTACGAGACTATAAGCAGCAACACGCAAAATGTTATAGTGTTTCATCGAGATACAGAAGAGGTTCCTGAGTCGTGGCTTTGGTGATATTTATTTGCCAGACTGAGTCTGCTTCCATAGCAGAGAACGGCGTGTGTATTGCTAATATTATAAACACAGTATAATGCCATTTGTCAGGGGAGAGGACCCAAAAGATAAGGCTGGCTTTTCCAGACAATATGTGGAACGTAAGCAACAATAGCATGATCATGTGCTCGAAGCAAAATAACAGCATTTTCTAGCCTGCGTAGCAGAAAGAATATTTTTGGAAAAACTTGACTCAGCTTGATTAATTTCTGTCGCGCTGGCAAGTTTAGTGTGATAAACCTGCCAAAGATTTTGTTATACCACGCCAACTCTTCATACGACAAGTTCAATCGCGCCAAATTATTTCTGATGTGATATTTTCTGTTATATCTCTGCGGCTCAGTATAGTATTGTAAGTAAGCGTTCTCTACGTAGTTGAATTTATCGTAGTCCCGAACAATCTCAGCTTCATTTTCATCTGCGTCATACATCTGTAGCAAACGAAGTTATATAGTATAGCAGATATTATTATTTATATCACAGACATCTACTTGAAGAAGCCAGAAATACTGTTCGAAGACATCGTGAAATTACGCCTATCAAGATAGTTTGAATTTACATAGGGTAGCCTTCCCTATGCAAGTGAACCACGTGCCACGACTTTTAGGGACTAAATAATACCTCAGTGACTATATTTGGTGTTAGTGACAATGCAAGTATCTATCCCCAACACCTTTCTTCATACAGGCATCGGAGCGCGAGGTCGATATGCGCTGCAAGGATGGTCATTACTGCTGGATGAAAATTTTATCACGCTTGATGAATGGGTAAATTCTTTTTTATTTTAGAACGTGTCTCCAACGTGTTTTTCGAACGAAGAACTTCTTAGTGATCACGGTAGAGACGTCGTAATAGCTATAATGCCAGATGAAAATAATACCGTGTCGAAACTAGAAAACTTCGGTCATGTAACACTTGTGCCATTTATAATTTATGCTGATTTTGAATCACTGCTTGTTCCCATTTCAGATACAGATAGCAATCCAGAGAGATCCTCAGCGAGAAAATATCAGGAGGATGCGCCATGTGGATACCCTTACAAAATTGTCTCTATTAACAATAAGCTAAGCAGGCATGTACAACGTTATCGCGGAGGAAACTGACGAACATTTCATACAGGGCCTGCTAGGAGAAGTCAGCTACGTGAGCCGCATTCCGCTTGCAAAAAAAATTTGTGATGCAAACGACAGAGAGAACTTTATGCCTTCTACGTCATGTTGGATTTGCGAGCATCCACTGTGAGAAGTCAAAGTCCGAGACCACTGTCACTTTACTGGTCGGTATCATTGCGCTGCTCATAAAAAATGTGATCTGAAACTGAGGACGCCAGAATTTATTCCAGTCATATTTCATAATCTCAGAGGCTTCCACTCACATCTCATCGTCAAACAGTTTGGAAAATTCGAGAAGAAAATAATTTGCACACTAAATAACTTAGAAGAATATTTATCATAGTCTGTAGGTAAGCTTAAAGTTCATAAATGCTTCACGTTCAAATATATTGCATAAGAATTTTGTGTCAACGAGCTCAGTTTGCTAACTCGCAAAGGAGTTTGTCCGTATGATTACATGACCTCGTTGGAGAAATTTGATGAGACGGAGTTGCCACCAACACTAAAGAATTCTACGGCAAATTAGACGGCGCAGATATTTTCTGATGAAGGCTACACTCACGCTAGCAGCATCTAGAATGAATTCAGTATTCAGGCGAGTGTCTTCATTTGTATTTAAAATCAGATGTGCTTCTGGCCGGCGTGTTTGAATCATTTTGCGATTTCTTCATGTTATATTGCACGCTAGATCCTGTTTGGTATTATTCTTGTCCCGTGCTACCGTCTGATATTTTCCTCAAGTTGACAAAAATCAGACTTGAGTTACTCATGGACAATTAAATATGTACAATTTTATCGCAAAAGGAGTCCGCGGTGGAAATTTCTGTCATCACAAAACAACACACAGTGGCCAACAACAGAGGATACAAAAGATCACAAGAAACACAGTATATTACCTATTTCTAATAACTTGTGTGTCTGGGCTCTATCACTGAAACTTCCTGTGCGCGATTTTGCTTGGATGATTCCATAAAATTGTACATAATCAAAATAGTACGTAGTTATCACGACATAGCCCCGTTCTCGAGATGGATTTAGACTATCCTAATGAGCTGCATGGTGCACATAATGATTACGCCCTGGCGCCAGAAAGTATTATGGTAGATGACGAAATGCCGAGTTCCTATTATGCAGTGCTGAAGAAAGAAACTAGGCGTTGGGAATTTCAGGATGCCGAAAATTGTTTAGTAATCTGCTTCATAAAACTCGCCACGTTATCCACTATAAATATTTAAGACAGTGCCTAGGGTTGAGACTTCAGCTACTTAAAATTCACCGTGTGGTGAAATTCAAACAGAAAGCTTATCTAAAATGTTATATCGTATCTCGACACAACGAAGCAAGCAGTTGCGACTGACGATTTTGAGCTAGGTTTTTTTTTTAAGTTCATGAATAATTTAGTACTTGTGTTTAGAAAAAACTATGGAAAACATAAGAAAACGTGTCGATATTTAGCTAGTAAATGAAATTACGAGGCGAGATAAGTTAGTGACTGACGTGGCTTCGTCTCCGTGAAGATTTGTTTTTACGAGAACTTGGTTGCTATCCACAGTAGAAAAATAAATATAAAACTGAACAAACCAACATATGTTGGGTTCACCATGCTTGAGTTGTTCAAGTCCTTGATGGATGACCTTCGTTACAATACGATCAAAGCGAAATGTGGCGACCAAACCCAGCTGCTGCTTAGGGACACGGACTCGCTATATATGAAATTAGAACAGAAAATGTTTACCACGATATGTTTACGATACGAGACAAATATGATTTTTTTGGTTGCACTAGAGATAATGTTAAACAGTGCTGCGAATACAATGACGCCAGCAATTAAAATGTGGGCAGATTTAAAGAAGAGCACATGGCAAGAGATACAAGAAGTTATTGCACTTAGAAGTAAATTGTTTTTGCTGAACCTGCATGACACCTCGAAAAAGCGCGCCAAAGGCATCCCAGAATGTTGTAAAATATGTTATCATGCATGATGATTAGAGGGCTGCCCTATATGGCGAGAGCAGTATGCCAAAATGAATACATTTAGCTCAGATTGCCAAGTACCATCACTTAAATAAAATCGGTCGATATGGATACTTGCTCACGGTCAGATGACATGGCGTCACATCATCGTAAGGAACTCAACCTGATCTAATTAAAATAACGAAAGAAAACAGAGCGACAAGCAATAAACTGTAAGCGGCCCCCAAAAAGAAAAACATACCAGCCACAGCAAATACAAGAATAGGAATTATTTCTAATCCTGCAGTAACAAAATAGGACCGAACGTATACTAACGTCGAACGAATTCTCGGCTTTAAACGTAGCACAAATTTATTGTTCGCCAGAGGATATTGCTTAACGTCTCTTGCCGTAAGGCCATGCCACCACTCCAATATAAATCTATTGGCGCTCAGTACCGTCTGTTATTTTCGTATGTTAGAGACCTCTATGAAACGTAATCGTTATTATTCGGATTTGTTGTTAGAATTTTTGTTGTTGTTGTTGTTGGGTTTAACGCCATTTTTCAGCACAAGATAGGCTATGCATGGCGGCCAGTATTAATGGTGGAGGAAGAAACCGGAAAAACCCCGGAAAGAACCACCGACCCACGAGGAGCTACTGGCAAGCTTTCTCACATATCCACATTGGCCGAGTCCGAGACTCGAACCCACGCAGACAGAGGTGAGATGACAGTGATCCGTAACGGAGAGCGCTTTAGACCACTCGGCCACTCGGAGCCCCTCAGCTTGGTTTTAGCGAGAGTTAATATGTGTCTGACATCCCCGTTAAAATTAATTTCATACAGATTGTTGGTAGGATACTATGCCTTCAGTTCTGTGTAAAATCAATATATATACAAATATATTGCAACCATCTATCAGGCAGACCTGTCCTTCAGTTTTATCTAACATCATTATATAAGTAGCATCGTTCGTTCGTTTTAAGTAGCGGACCATCACGAATGTCTTGTGCTCTAATAGGATGTAAAAATCTTCGAGAGTTAAAACATCACTTGATTCATTCTTGTCACTAATGCAGTAAAATATATTGTTTTTAAGTTTATCAAAAGTGTTGCGGTAACCACCTTAAAAAAAATCCATTCTTTGCGACGATATCGATACTTTACCATTTCTGCTGTCAATCGGGAAGACCGCTGTCACCTAACACAAGGTATATCTTCGGAAGATTGATTGTAGCATGGCTCCTCATATATCTTGTGATTATGGTACGCTTATGCGGAAACTATTATAGCAGAGTGTAACCAGTCAGGAGTTATACCAAAGGCACAGGTTCCAGCTATGAACGATTTCTGTTCCAGTTGCAATGTTTGTTGCAATTGTGATATATATCGTGTATTTGTAGTAACCTTATGAACAATCTCTTTTTCTCTTAATTTATTCCCTTCTTTCATAGATACAAATATTATATATCCAGCTTTTCTGTTTCTCCAACTACGTGGCTGTCCGTGTTGTCCAGTTTCTTTCTGCAGTTTTTCTTTAATCTCTTTGTACCTGATGCACTCGACCACGAAAGCCAACCTCCTCGTGATTGATTATATTGTCGATAATTCTTCGATTATCGTATCGTACCGTTCAAATTAATAATGGTTAAAGTTAGTATTTTATCTTTATAAAACTTTGTTTTAGATGAACATCTCTTTAAAACATTTAAAGAAACCATGTTACTCTTACACGACTCTCTCGAAATGCCAAATAAACAATTACACCAATAGTCATTCTTGCAGCACCTGATTCAGCTAATCGCATGCAAACTGAAACTGTTGTCAAGCTAGCCTCCAGAAATTCAGATGATCGCATGCAAACTGAAACTGTTGTCAAACTAGCCTCCAGAAATTCAGATGATCGTATGCAAACTGAAACTGTTATCAAGCTAGCCTCCAGAAATTCAGATGATCGCATGCAAACTGAAACTGTTGTCAAGCTAGCCTCCAGAAATTCAGATGATCGCATACAAACTGAAACTGTTGTCAAGCTAGCCTCCAGAAATTCAACTTACATTCTAAGACCTCTAAAACATTCGAACTCGTCAGGCGAATACTTTCTTCAATCCCGTTAATTTTTTGACTTAAGACCATTGTCATTGTACCTAAAGAAAACGAACAGTAAGCGTCCTACACACGTGCAGTTCATGCCTTTGTAGATGAATTTGGCTACATTGATGTATTTATTATTGTACCTAACACATCATGACTGTATGCCAAAGGCACACCTTTAGTACATATTTTCCTTGACATGTTATTCCTTTGGAATACTTTGCATACGGCGACGATTTAAACATTTGTCTATGGCTTAGGTTTTATAAGAGACATTTAGCTATAATTTAAAGGAGACCAGAAATCAATGGAAATAGTGAATAATAATAAAAGTACTATAGAAGAAAACCGTATTCTGAAGTATCATCTGCGAACGTAATGCCAATATTTAAATATTGGCATATCTTCAAGGAGCTGAATTTCCGTGACCTCGTATGAAAAATGTCCGCGCCTATTCGGTTACTTTCGTGATGTGACGTCATAGTAGCGACTCCAGCATCCCGACTGGCAGTTGACAGAGTAAAAGACCATGCTGTTTTGCGTTGCTTACGGGTGTAACAGCACTTTAAGAAAATGCCGTGTACAGCATTTTTGTTTCTTTTCCCAAAAATAAAGACATAAAGAAAGTAAGGATACATTATTGCAAGCTATCGATATCAAAGCAACACCATAAGCACTCTGTACTCATCACATTTCTCAAGGGAATGTTACGGGAGGGATCCTGAAAAAATGGCAACTCTAGGATACTCAAATGCTAGGCCGGGACTGAAAATTGGCGCTGTGCCAGACATACCGTTGGATATTTTAAATCCTGAGAAAAGTATTAAACGAGTGAGTTACGAAAATAAGCAGAAGGCCGAGTAAGTGACCACAAAATGCAGCAATCAATTCACAGATCTTGTATCTACACCAGCAGTGCTGCCGAGTAGTCTAAAGCGCTCACCGTTCCGGATCACTGCTATCTCGCCTCTGTCTGCGTGGGTTCGAGTCTCATGATCAGCTAACGTGGTAACGTGAGAAAGCTTGCCAGTAGCTTCTCTTGGGTCGGTGGTTCTTCCCGGGTTCTTCCTCCACCAGTTGTTGTTGTTGTTGTTGTTGTTATAGGGTTTAACGCCATTTTTCAGCACAAGATAGGCTATACATGGCGGCCAGTATTAATGGTGGAGGAAGAACCCTGGAAAACCCCGGGAAGAACCACCGACCCACGAGAAGCTACTGGCAGGCTTTCTCACGTACCCACGTTAGCCGAGCCTGGACTCGAACCCACGCAGACAGAGGTGAGATGGCAGTGATCCGAAACGATCAGCGCTTTAGACCACTCGGCCACTCGGGGCCCCTCCTCCACCAGTTATACTGGCCGCCATGTATAGCCTATCTTGTACTGAAAAATGGCGTTAAACTCTACAACAATAACAACAACAAGACCAGCAGTGCTAAACAAAATCCGACAGCCACACACCCGAGGCCCCTCTAATTTTAGTTCGGACCCATCCTGTATTCAAAGTGAGATGCCCGTCGGGCTTGCCAAAAAAAAAAAATTGTTTGCCTGAGGAAACTTTGATCGCGCTGATGAAACAAGTAAATGTATTTTTAAGATGTTGACATACATGCCTTAACACGGCACAATCACCACTGCTCTAGATGAAACAGATCTGATTTCAATCAAATGGAAGCTTTGATAAAAATGAGATTCTAAACCACTGACACGGTCGTGTTTCGAGAAAACACAATTTTCAGTAATCTTAAAAAATAAACAAAAATTTACAACAAAAAAAAAAAAACAAACAAAAAAACAAAAAAGACCTCTTTCAGTCTATGCCTGTTACATGTAGTATGTATAAACGGTAATCTGTAATGATTGGAACTTGTATAAAACTATCCCTTGGGCAGTTTAAATAGCAGCGATTAAAAGAAAAGAGGTCAGGTATAAAATCACAGTTTCACATTGACCCCACCCCCTTGCCCCAATGTGCGAGCGCCCATGGGACGCGCCATTTCTCCCTGTGATACGCCTTATTATCCCCCAGGACAAGCCCCTTTTTACATATTCTGGTCAGTTGTGGCTAAACTGCAAAATAAGTTGAAGTTTTGACTTAAGTACACAAGCAATAAAGCCAGTGAAACTAATTAACAGTTAATCCTTATCCTTGCATTCATCTTGTGAAAAGGACTGCCCTTCGGACATAATTCAAAGAAACCATGTTCGACAGGGTGTGTAAGCACCAGCAATTGATTGGCAAATAAACGGTGCCCTATTTAATTGTAACTTACGATGCCTAGGGCTTCATTTTAATGGTTCAAATCTGCAGTCACAAGTTACCGTACACGTGGCAACGGTTTTTCCCACGTTTTATGTCCCACCCTATTTCCTTAGGTTTAAGTCTTAAGGCATGTAACACTGTTTACTGAATAAAATATTTATTCTGAATTAGTTCTTTGGGGGCATATATACAGCATAGTATATTTTGTTTTATTCCTTCTTTTAATTTAATCATGGTAATTAAACTTTACATATACGGTAGAGTTTTGTCAGGTGTTAACTGGACGAGTTTCTTTGGCGGAAATGGAGATGCGATTTTGTTTGCAGAGAAAATTACACAGCATTCACAGTGATCATTCATGGGATTTAAGTTAATTGGTGATAAATTTTTTTTAACTTTTTTTTTACTATAGTACTGTTGTTGTGGTTTTCAAAAAATCTGAAATTTACGTGAATAATGTTTAATCTTAACATTCTATTTACTGAAGAAAAAAACTCTCGTGTGATATTAATTATTTCGTCCAGTACCCGGTTTAGTCATAGCGAGGCCCTAAGCTATGGGAAACTGTAGAGGCCCTATTTGGTATAAAATAAATGAGAGACCCCTTCAGACTGTGAGGCCCTAAGATGTAGCTTGTTTAGCTTATGCCTAAATCTGGCACTGATTTCGTCACTATAATATTCACAAGTGATAAAAAAGAATATGGCATCTGTGGATTGCATACGTTATATCTATTTAAGTATGGGTTTTTATTCTGAGAAATGAAAATTGACAGACATAATATAATAATCGGGAGTTCTCTGCGAAAATTCTTCGCTCAGAATTCAGTATTATTATCTCTCAGTGCTTCAGTGTTGGATGTATATTTTCAAGATATTAGTCCTTAACTGGGGTTTGTGTGTGTGTGTGTGTGTGTGTGTGTGTGTGTGTGTGTTGGGGGTAAGTAATGAATGTCTTTTGCATATAATACGATTGAATCTCATCCTTCTTAAATGAATTTATTGCATTGTGGTAAATTTTTAATTTTTGCGTTGGGCACCATCACTTAATCCTTATCACATTTTTGCACAGCACACAATGTATAAGTATTTATTTTAAAATTACATTGCTTTTTTTTAAAATTCCAAATTATGAAATATGAGCATCTTCTTACTGTTGTACTTCTCTGCTTTCAGGTCTTAAACACATTGTTAACACACAATTCAACAGATATAGTTATGAGCATATATAGGAAGCAGATTCAACTGGCTAATATTGCGTTACGGACCACGCGAGCTGTCGTCTCATCAAAACTCAGAAAAACTCGGCAATTTACGCAATCGTGGTATCTTCCGCGCAATATAATCACTACACGCCTACGATATTTAATTTATAAACATTACAGTCGAGTTCAAATTTATAGAGAATTACATACATAAAAGGAAAAGTTTGATTTCTGGTCTCCTTTAAGTCAGTAAAACTCATTCTTCTAGCTCCTACCTATTTTAAAGCGTAGCGCTTTTGTCCGGTAAATGCCATGTGGTAAGAGGTAATCGATTGTGAACTAACTAAAGGAATATCGAATAAATGAATTTACAATTGCGCTAAAATTTATATTGGATGGTAGACCCTATTGACTTATTGAACAACTTCTATAAAAGCATGTTGCCTGAAACTGTGAGAGCAGATTTAAGTATTACATGTAAAGCAGAGGTAATGGTATCTTTTTTCACTCGACATCAGCCTGTACGTTAAAGCTGTGCTAGAAATGTTCCCTAAAAAGTCAAAACATTTCAGGGATCGGGTTTGACAAAGGCTAGACTTGGCCGTTCTATGTCGACCAAATTCTGTCAATTGAACTTCGTAAGGCCCATGCTCTGATCGTGTACCGTAGACAATCTATGCTTTTCTTCTTTCGTGCTGTTGATTTTGTAAGTCTCTAACAAAGTGTTCTTACAGGTTGTAGCATTTCTAAAGCTTCGAAAACAAACAAATTTTCTTTGTTATACACTTAATCTGTATTGTTTGTTGGCTTTTTTCAATGATTATATGTTATGTATATCTGTATATCTGTAGTTGTACTTGACCTTTGTTCAAAATGAAGTTAAAGGTGTACCTGACCAGTGACATTTCTTTTGTAAACAACATAATACAAAAGCAAATATTTTTCTATGAGTATAGATTAAGTATTTAGATCATTATTAATTGTATACATGTAAACTTCAGTTTGAGTTAAAAATACAGTCTTGATTATGAACTTAGAAAGTTCCAGAAAGGAAATTTCCTATTAAGTTGACAAGAGAATTTCCAGAAAATGGTAAATGCGACCTAGGTCAAGTGGAGGGGTACATAAACATGTTTACCTAAGGATTATTCGTTATTGCCTGAACATCAGAAGCATAAGCAGTCGCATTGTTGTGTTGAGTTTTTAATTTGGGTGGATTTATTTATTCAAAAATTATTATTTACTGGAATTACAAAGAGCTTAATAATATTCTTGGATTCAAAACATTAATTCGAAATTATAGTAAATTCAGACAAGGACATTTTGGATTATATTTTATTGTGATGCATCAAAAGTACTGTTAACCCATCACCACATTCCAAGCCTTTGGCAAACATTAACACATCCAATATCATAAATTTTTTTGAATAATACTGAAATTCAATTAAAACTTCATACATTTGGACCTGTGATAAAACGTTTTGGATTATTTGGGATTTGATTCACAATGCTGTAAGTTCGTTTTAAATTTTCACTTTTCTATTCGAGGTAAATTATTTGTTGAAGTCTACAACAGTTTTTGGTTCTCGCTCTTTTCTGTTACTTATTTTAAGACCATAGAGTCGTAACAGAAAATTGCGGGCGCTCGTCTTGGATCTAAATTGCTCTAAAATATTTCAGAACCTTTGTTTTTCAACTTTAAATTCACTTTGTTTCGGAATTTTCTAAGTCCCATGTAATGTTTCAGATACTTGAGAAATCTATAGTGAAACCAATAAGCTTTCACAGTATCATCTAAAGTAGAGAACATTATTTTAAATCTTACCCAGGAAAGGTTAGAGTCCTTGCAAAAAGGATGAATTGCTCCAGTTTTCCAGACAATATTATCTTTCTGAAAAGAAGGCTTCTTTCACAAATCAAGAAAAAATATATTGGTCCAATATTTGGTGGGAAAAACAAATTTGGATAAAAGTGCTTTGGGTTTGATTCGTAAGTTTCAATTTGGCTCTGAAATGAAAGTAATAGAATTGATATAAAGCATCAGATAGAAATAGAGATAAGAAGGCTTCAACTTCAGAAAGAGGAAAAAGAGAGTCAAATGCAAATGCAGGTGATGAAAGAAGTGAGAGAAATACAGTTGCAGAAAGAGGAGACAAATGCAAATGGAAATGAAAAAGAGAAGGGATAGAAATACGGAGAGGACAAGTAAAAGAAAGGAATTTCAGTTAAAATAATTTGAACAGGGAAGTGGGAAACATTACAAAGTCAAGGCTTCGATACTGAAAATATTAGGTTACTATCCCATTTAAAAGAAAAAGTAGTAGATAAATATTTTCGTTATTTTGAACAAAATTTGCTTAATATTTGAAATAACAAGAGGGCATTGGACTCTACTAGTACAAAGTGTACTTATTGGCAAGGCTTGTTAAGCCTATATACTTCACTATTAGTACCAAAAAGTACTGATTATGATAAGGTTAAGGTATATATCTTGAAGGGTTATGAGACGGTACCTGAGGCATCTTGAGAAAGGTTTAGAAACTGCATAAAAGAAACTGGACAGGCCCGTATCGAATATACAACAGTACAAGAATAATAATGTGATAGATGATGCTCAGCCAAGAAGGTTCGTCAAGACAACGATAACCTCAGACAACACAGTAATTATAAATTTCAAGAATTGCTTCCATGGTAACGTTAAAACCTTCCTTGATGAGCAAAAGATCGAAAGTTTAGAAATTGTTGCTTGTACAGCTGATAATTATTCATTGACTCACGAAGTTTCTTTTGTCAGTAAGTCTTCCACTGACTCTATGTTTGTTGGATTTCATCTCCTGCTCTTGGATAGTGTGTGTATGGTGTGTGGGATGGTATAGGTGGTGTGTGATTGTATGTTGTGAGATTGCATATTCTTCTCTTATACTTTAAGCTAATGCAGGACGTTTTTGATTGTAAGCGTGTATGGGTTGTTGGCTGTTGTAGGTAGTGTGATGGATAGTAATTTTCTTGGTGTGACTGATAGTGTGTTTGAGAGATTTCGTCTTCTCTTACACTCTAGCTGACACAAGGAGTCTTGGATTGTGCGTATGGAGTGTCGGATGGTATAAGTGGTGTGTGATTGTATGTTTGAGAGATTTCATCATCTTCTCTTACACTCAAAGCTAATACGAGTCGTTTTGGATTGTATGTGTATTGGGTGTTGAATAATATAGATAGTGTGATGGATAGTATTTCTTGTGTGATGGACAGTAGGTTTGTGATATTACATATAGTTTTGTTTTTAACCCTTCCTCGTTTGGTCTGATAATTTTTTTTGGGGGGGGGAGGGTGATAGTATGTTTGTGAGATTTAAAATTTGTTTCTTACATTTAAGCTAGCCTATGGCGTTATGAATATCATGTGTGTTTATGGCGTGATGGATGGTGTAAGTGGTGTGATTGTATTTCATCTCTTTTACTCTAAGCTAACACAAAGCGTTTTGGATTGTGTGCGTATGGGATACTGGATAGTATAGATGGTGTGATGGATAGTGTTATTGTGGTGTAAGGGACTGTATATTTTGTAAGAGTTTATCTCTTGCTTGTACATTCTAAGCTATCACAAGTCGCCTTGGATAGCGTGCGTGTCTGTGTGTGTGCCTAATTTGACAATTCAAACTTAAACCCTTTACTATTATACTTCCACTTTGATCCTATAAACCCTTTTGACTCTATAAATCTTTTCTGGGGTCATATAGTCCACCGCATTTTAACTCTATTGTCCATTTAACATATAATTTCCCATACTCACCTAGACTAGAACGTATTGACGTCAACTCGAACACCGTTACTAAGTCACCCCAAATTGAGGAGATAAATATATACTAGGGTTTTTTCCATAGGGCTTTTCTACAAGAAGAGGATATAGATAGATACCAGGGTTTATTCCAGAGGACTTTCCTGCATGTCGAGGCTATAAATAGATACTAGGGCTTTTCCATAGAATTTTTCTACACGATGAGGTTATACTAGGGTTTTTCCATAGGATTTTCCTGCAAGTTGAGGCTTTAAAATAGATAAGGTTCTCCATAGGATTTTCCTACAAGATGAGGCTATAAATATGCTAGCGTTTTTTAATTTTTCCCTTGCCTTGAAAAGATATAATATTCTTCCATTGCCAATTTTTTTTTCTTAGCGTTGTATAAGTGTATGTTTGTTTGTTAGTGTATGTCTATGTTTTGTTTGTCCCTACATAAACCCCGTATGACCCTATAAACTCTTCGGTCCCTATAAAATCCCTCTGTCCGAATAAATCATTTTGTCTCTATAAATTTTTCACATAGCATTTTCCATACCTGCCTAGAGTAGCACGTACTGAGGTCAACTCGAGCACTGTTGCTAAGTTCCCGCCCGATTTTGGTCAGCACGTTGTAACACCGTTTCCATTTTGAGGTTATCAACCCTTTTGAGACTAAGTACCATTCCCATGTTAATTTCCCGTTTGAGTTTATTATATAGTGCCATTCCCGTGTTAATTTCCGGTTTGAGGATATACATTTTCCGCCATTTTCCTCATAGGAGGCCATACGAGGCCAGGGAGGCGGATATAACTACTAAGACGGATAAACACAATCGATACGTACTTGGACTCTTTCAAAGGCAAACACAACATGAATTTAGTTGCAAACTTTTGAACATGAGATACGTAAATTCTATAAAACATACTAATCAATGTTGGTGTATGTTGACTATCATAACAAATGTAAAAATTAAATATTTATTAAGTATACTTTACAATAAAAATTGTTATTGTTGTGAAATCCAAGAGGCACAAATATTTACAAAGACTCGCTCCTGGGAAGCCAAGTTCCACTAGGAGTGTTGTAATGCGGCATGTGGTAAACATTGGAAGTTCAGATATCATACAGGAGTGCTCTGACTGTAAACACATTCAGCTATTGGAGACCCGCATTCCACACTTTAGGCTTGCATATTAAATACAAGAAATTGATCAAACCATGCCAAATACCGTATACTCCTGCAGATATTTCAATAAATTCTTGCAATCGGTTGTTTCAATTGTGTACTATTTGTTTTAAATTCGTTCAAATGTTCACGACAGGCAATTCAGGTCAAAGTACTACAAATATATCGGGAAAAATCTAGGCCTGTTTATGATGGGACATTCTTTCAAGAATTAATAATGAGAACATAAGTTTCGGGCTTGTGGCTTTCTCCGGATAACAACCGTTGCTGATATGGAACATATTAATTCGTAAGTGGTTATGCATTGAAGTGGTGTTTTCTCAGTTTCAATGATGAGGGAATCACTTCCAGTGATCAAATATAAGAACGTTTCACGCTCTGTAACAACATGTGTACATGATTTAGTTCCTCTGTGTGCATGCACACGTGCATACGTGGGTGTTTATGCAGTTCATACACAGATCATTCGTATCATTTGAGTCATCAAAATATTCGACAAGACTTATTGACACTTGCTTCAAACTTTCAGCTGCAAATATACTTCAGACTCAGTTTTTTACCGCGATAGAAATTTTCTGCAGCTAATAGCCCAGTGTTAGTCCAGATAATTTCAGTATCGTGATTAATATGACTTTTTTTCCCTCAACCTTGCCTTAATCCTTAATCCTGTCATGGGGGGGGGGCGCAATCTCTCTCTCTCTCTCTCTCTCTCTCTCTCTCTCTCTCTCTCTCTCTCTTAATCTGTATAAAGTCCAGTCTGTATCATCACGCATAATGTTCTCATGGTTCTGTATGTTATTCACGTGAAACAAATAATTGTAAATGCCAGAAAATGCTCTAAACAAGTTAAGGAGCTTATGTACTTGCCAGAAACGTTTATAATAATGGTTATAAAGCCTACGTGACGTTTTGCACACAGCTTCTGGGAACGATGCTGAGAGCAAAAAGAGGAATAAAAAGGAACACCTTATTACAGAGAATCTGCATTTTGAAGAGAGCATGAGCACTATATATGGATGTACTCAATAACATTTGTAATTTTGTCGTCTAAAATTAAGTACATCAGAAAGACAAACTCAGAAGCTGGTTACTGAAAGGTACACATGACCTGGGCAGGCCTTAAGCCGATTGGAAGGGCCCCGTGCTCACAGGAGCCCCGCGCGTTAGTAACATTTAAACATATATCTATAGAGAGAAAGTAATTTCAAAGCGATGGAAGAAACTTTTAAGTTCAATATCATATAAAACTTGTTTAAAAGTTTATTTTCAAATGCCGTGCTCACAGGGGGTTCTGCGCGTAAATCTAATGGGCCCCGCTAAAATGATCCAAATCGGGCCCTCGTTTGCTAAGGCCGTTCCTGCACAGGAAGCAACTTTGTCCAAGACTGAGTCATGCCACCAACAGTTGCACTGTCACTTATCGTTGTGTACATTATATTTATTATATTATTTTAAATTCAATCAGAAGTTTGCGATTCTTCTAAGCGCCAGTCCTGTTGTTGTTGTTGTTTTTGTAGGCCTTAGCGTCATTTTTCAGCACATGATAGGCTATACATGGCGGCCAGTATTAATGGTGGAGGAAGAACCCGAGAAAACCCCAGAAAGAACCACCGACCCACGAGAAGCTACTGGCAAGCTTTCTCACACACCCACATTGGCCGAATCAGAGACTCGGACCCACGCCGACAAAGGTGAGATGGCAATGATCCGTAACGGTGAGCGCTTTAGACCACTCGGCCACTCGGGACCCCGGCCCCAGTCATATTATTCTAAATACCTTCGATCCAGACAAAAAAAAATCTCTTCTTGTCTTCACCTTTTTGTTAGTTTCACTAAAGAGACTTTGAATTTTTCCTCCTATAGGTTACATTTTCATGTGCATTGCTAATATGCCACGTTTAAAAAAAAAAACAGTATTCACCACTCACACGAGATTGCCTGTAAATTGTTCATGTTGAAAAACTATTGTGTTTAGGTAGAGTCATCGCCCTCGAGATTTACAAAATAAATGTTCCTAGTTAATTCCATATTTACTTTTATCAGGTGAATTTTCATTGAATAATACAAGGGTAATCTATGAAGGAACATTTTTAAATATTTCAGACATATTTTCTTACTTTGATCCATTAACGTTTGGTATCGATTTAATTTTAAATAAGAAAAGCAAAGGTTTTCAGAAAATAATGTACAACATAACTGTAAAAGACTTAAAATTTGATATAAATTTATTATCAAATTAAAAATTATCAATATTTTTATCCACAACCGAAGTTTGTATATACGTTTGATCTAATGATTGGTATCACTGTTACAGCCTTAGTAATACACAATGACACGGATTATTGTAGAAGATAATGGTTTGGAATTACGTTATTCATGGTTTGATACAAGTCTTTGGACAGTCTCTCGTGGCATCTTCGCCCAAACTCCGACTACACGTTCTCTAATGTGTCATTGTGTGCTCTCGGCAAGAATCGAAGAGCAACAGTTATCCCAGCTTGTTCCGCCATGGTTATTCTTGTACACTCCCACTTCTGAAGTGGTGTTGAGGTCTCACTGGATAGTTTCGTATTTTGACACCTCCCTAATTTTTAAGGTAGAAGGCATGAACCTAATTATCATAAGCCTAGCATTTATAAATTCACACAGAAGCTAAATCTGTAATGTGGTTTAGATTTACTTTGAGTTGAGCTTGAAAATGGGTTGGCTTGTTTGGTGACTGCCTGTCACAGTTAGACTACCACTGGAGATCAAATGCGTAACTTGGGCTGCAAATGAACAGCCCACTTGGCTTACGAATTTATATATGTCTGCAACAGAGGTAAATATCTAAAAATCGAGATGGTTGAGGGGTGATGAATAGTATGCTAATTTGTTATAGTACTAGTGAACTTTATTCATGCATAAGGCACATACTGATTCTTTTAGCCGCCTTGTCACAGGAAAATAGTCAAAATAGCTCTTTGCTGTCAAAAATGAATGTAAAAAAGAGGGGTTGGTGGCAGTGTTGGTTCAGTATAAAAGCCACCAGTTGTGTAAGAAATTAACCTGATTGCAGCAGTCAAAATCTCACATGCATTCTTTATACAAAAATCATTAGTTTCTTTTTATTTGTATCTTCAGTGTAAACTTATTCTCATTTTTCTGCAATAGGTCATTGTCGGATGAAAATTCACCAGATGAACTGTCCAGTGAGACCTGAGTTCGCACAACCCGAGAACAACGTTCGCAATCAATGGTCGTCGCGTAAGGGCCAGAATAACTACGAGAGCATTGTTAACCACGAGAGCATTGTTAACCACGAGAATAGTGTTCTAGTGTTGTTTTCGTGTCTAGAACTGGCTCGCCCAGAGAGTCACTGCGTCAACGAGTCATTTTTTGAGTAATACAAAAAAACTCTTTTTCCGTATAAAAATGTACACCAAAAGGTGATCATCACTCTGGCCATAAGCTATGTTGCTGTTAATGGCTCATGCATACAACAGACTGTCTACGTCAGTTGCAGTAACTCTATTCCAGTTTACCTCTGCAAAGGAATTTGCATTTTATGAGTGACTGCATTTTTTTTTTCTCTAGCCATCCGGTTCATTCACTATCGAATTATGGTTATTAACCTCATTTAGGTAGAAGTATGTGCAGCAAAAATATGAGCCCAGTTTCTTTTATTAGTAGCTTGCGATAGCAGATTGAATGGACATTTTAGCTGTAGCTTTTACATCATAGAAATCAATCCGATAAAGTTACCTGGCTGGGGTTTTTTTTGGGGGGGGGGCACTAGATAGATGCCCTCCCCCCCCCACTTAGCCAAAAAATTAAAAGGTATTTTATTTGTTTGTGTTTCCCCCTTCGAGGTGTTGCAAGTGTTTTCTAGTTTAAAAACATAATTTTTAACCCAAGTTGTTTTCCAATTTTGATTGGGGTATTTTTTTCCTAGTGGTTCTAAAAGGTTAGTTTTCCGGCTCGGGTTTTATCCACCCGTTTAGGAGCCCTCACCTTTTTTTTCTTTCCCAGTGACCTTTTCCAGAGGTCCCTATGTCCTGTGTATGCTATGTGTATTTTGCTATATTGTGTGATTGCTATAGATGTTGTAAGGACGGCATTTTGGTCAAATTCTCCTATGTTTTCTACAAATATATTATTATGATATAAACTTTAAATTTCCAATTTTTATGTAGTAATTTATATTCCATTTTTGAATTTTGCATAAGAAACGGTGCGCTAATAGCTTTATGAAAATAAGACTTATTGTTTTAAATGCGTGTTGTATCGTGTGTCGTTTCTTATTTCTATTTTTTGCTCGTATTAATTGGTATTTATAAGGCTTGTCCTATATAAGGAGCCACATGTCTTCTCTTTATTCATTCACCATGTTTCTCTTAATTTGCGGACATAGCCCTACCTCTCGCCTCAAGCACTATGTTCAAATAGAAAAAGGGTCCGAAAGGGCCTAAACCCCCCCCCCCCAAAAAAATTGTTAGTCCCTATCCTTGCTTTCACCTCTGGAATCCTTTACTATCCTTTATCCCCTTTGTATTTGTACTGTTTGTCCATGTTCTGCACATGGATTTTTCGGTGGCTCTTTCAACGGCCTTCCCACTTCGCGTAGCGCCCTGTGGTATAGCCCAGTGACGTTTCTGTCTCCTACTTCATATCCATGTGCAGATCCCCCGTCCTTGTTATCTAGAAATAAAAAGAAGTCTTATTTTGTTAGGTCATATTGGATTCCAGGTCTTTAGTGTTGATTAATATCTTTATAAGCTCCAAAGAAATAGATAATATTTGAGAAATCCTTAGATTTCCATTTTAAGTTTTTATCATCTCCACTCTTGAGTGGTCGAGAGATGGGACCGGGTCTTCGGCCCGCGCATAGGCCGGTACCTGCCCCTAATGGGCCGTAAACCGAGATCCTCTCCCATCTCCCGCCCCCTCTTTTGTGGCGACTAACGTTTATAGAGTAATCAGGGACAGGTTATTTGCGTATTACAATAATCTGTCCACATTTCATCATAGTTTCTCTTATAAAATTTATCATTTCGAATAATATTTTTCTGTCAAATTTTCCATCCAAAAAGAGTAATCTATTTCTATGGAACTTTTCTGTATTAGTAAGTAATTTTATTATCATGTCTCTTTCTTTCCTTCTCTTTTTGCATTCAATAATTACATGTTGTTTTGTAAAGTCGCTAAGTTTGCATAAGGGACACTTGGGCATTGTTTTAATTATGCCTTTTCTTTTTGCCACCTCTCCCGTTAACCATACATTGTGTAGATATTTAAATGCTCTACTTTGTAACTTTAGAGATTTAATATTCATCCAGTTTTGCCATGTCCTACCCCATACCCCCCCCCCCAATTTTCCCGTTCCACTTTGCATCTTGTATTCCTTGTATATTTCTCTCTTAATAATTGGTACGTTCCCTTTTCCCCTACATTCCATATTTCTTTATCATCCCTGTATTTAAAGACTAAATCTTTATATATTTGAACTTTTTTGCCACTATTAAATTTTTAACCAATGAATTATTCCTAAAGATATCCTCTCTGTTTCTAATTATAAAACCAAACCAATAAATATATAGCGCTTCCCATGGCATACTTGGAATCGCTTTTACTTTTTTAAAACGATTTATTATGTTGGCCTCCTGTATCCATTTTAGGTTTGGTAGTGCTAGTCCCCCCCCCCCTTTTATTTTCTCTATACAGAGTTTCTTTCTCAATATAGTGCAGTTTATATCCCCATATATAGTTTATTATTTCATTATCCATACTATTTAGCGTTTGGTTTTTAATATCTAAAGATTTCAAAATATAATTCATATTAGAATAAAAGTAAGTTTTTGCAGCTTGTGATCGCTCCATAATACATAATGGCGTTTGTGCCCAGATTGTCATGGTCTTGTTTACTTTATCCTTAATATTCTTTAGATTTTATGTTTCCTCGTTTTCTCCAAAGAATATCTCCAAGGCTTTTACTCTTCCTTTTATTAAGTGTGGGGGGGGGGGAGCCCAGGGTGGTTCCCTCTCCAGTTGTCTATTTGTAATATCTCTGTTTTCTCATGATTTATTTTTGACCCTGATGCTTTACCGAAATTTTCATATTCTTTCTCAAGATGCTTAAAAGAATTTGGGTCCTTTATGAAGTTTGTACAGTCATCAGCATGTTGGAGCATTTTAAAATCTTCTTTCAAAGTTGGGATCTTAATTCCCTCAATTAGTTTATTAGCTCTTATCTTTATACTTATTATTTCGATTGCTTTTACGTATAATAGCATTGACAGAGAACAGCCTTGTCTTACTGATCTCTGTATTTCAAATTTTTCCGTGGTTTCTCTATTTACCTGTACTCTTGCAGTTATATTTCTGTACAGGATTTCAGTCCATCTCCGGAAGTTCTCTCCGAAACCAAATTTCTCTAGTACATTTTGTACATAGTTGTGTTCGATTCTGTCAAAAGCTTTTTCTTGGTCTAGAAGTACCATAGCACCTCTTTGCCCTGATTCTTTTATAAATTCTACTACTGTTCTTATATTTAAAATGTTCATTTGTATATCATTACCTTTTGCACCACATGTTTGAGTTTTATTTATTATAGTTCCCATACATTTTTTAACTCTATTGGCCAATATTTTACTCAATACTTTATAACTGATATTTAGGAGGGAGATGGGCCTCCAATTTTTTAAATCCTTTCTGTCTCATTTCCTTTTATAAATTAATGAGATTAAACCCTCCCTCATTGTGTTCGTCATTTTATCATTTTTGAAAAAAATAATATTATTATATAAAGATTCCATGATCGGCGCTAACTCACGTTGATATTTTTTTATAAAACTCCCCCGTGAGCCCATCTCTTCCTGGTGCTTTCCCTTTGGCTAGGGAGTTTATGGTAATTGATATTTCTTCTGCTGAGATAAATCCATCACATAAGTCCTTATGTTCTGATGGAATTTTCTCACATTTAGCATCTTTCAAGTATTTTTTTATATCATCATTATTTATACTCTGTGTTTTATATAGTTCACTGTAATATTCTTTTATTTTGTTCATAATCTCTTGTTTCCCAGTTAGTTGTCTATTTCCTTCTGTATTTAAGACCTGTATATTTTTTTCTTCCCCCTTCCTAAATTCTTCCCTTTTGTACAGTCCTCTTGCTTTTTTATATAAATCCGAGAATTTTCCTGCCCTAATTTCTGTACCATTACTTTCTTCCTCTCTAATTGTTTCCAATTTACCTACTAAATTCTTTTCCTTTTCCTGCCCATTATCTTTTTTTAATTCCCTAATTATTTCTTCTTTATCTTTTTTTAGTTTTTCACTTCTCCTTTTTGAGTATCTTATTGCTATAATTTTTATATCTCTTTTTAACCAATCACATTCATGTATTATATTTTTCTTATTTGACATATATACTTTGTTAATTAAATTTTTTATTTCCTTATTAAAATCTTCATCTTCTAATATTTTATTATTAAGTTTCCAGTTTCCTTTTCCCCATTTTGTCCTATTTTTTGTTTTTATCCTTACTTCAATTAATTTATGGTCAGAAATCTTTAATTCTGTTATTTTTGCCTCCTCATAAATCCCTGTCTCAAAAAAAGTTCCATAAAATTTATCTAATCTACTAGCTAATCCTTTTTTATATTCATACGTATATTCCGTTCGTAGTAGATTTAATTTCCTATATATATCATCTAGATTATGTCTTTTAAAAAGGCCTATCATATTTTGTCTGAATATTAAATCATTTGATGTTAAATCTCCTACCCTATCTACATTGTCCCCCACCCAATTAAAATCCCCTCCAATTATTAATTCTTCCATTGAGTATATACTAATATATTTGTCTAAATTTTCAATAAATTCATTTTTCTTGTACTTATTTGCAGGAAAGTATACATTTATTATATTCATTTTATGTATTTTTATGTGTAATAGCCTACCCTCAAAGTATTTTTTCCCTTCTATTCTTTCCCAATTGCAGTCCCTTTTGTTCCTTATTATTATGGCTACTCCTCCTTTAACATCCTCTTTTGTATAGTTATTGATAATTACCACTGCATTTAATTTTTCTTCAGTGTAAGCTATCAGTTCATTGGAGAAACCATTGTGGGTCTCCTGTATTAGGATTACATCATATTTATTATCTTTACACAATTTATCTATTTTTTTCTTTATTTATCCCATTAATATTTACTGATGCTATGTGGAAGTTTGTTCCCTCCATTTTTTTTTTCCTTCCAGGTGGCCGCATCTATCATCTTTGTTTGCTCTTATACTTATATTATAATTTCTTTTCATATTTTATTGCAATTCTGTTTTTAATTCATTTTTTTTTTGGGGGGGGGACTTGCCCCCTCAGTTTCTTCTCCATTCTCACTGGTTTGTTCTGATTGTTCATTATTGTCATTCGAGTTTCTCATGTACATTTCTGTTTCCTGTCCGTTTTCCTCGTCCTTATCACTCTCACTGTCACTGTCATTGTCATTTCCGTTCTCGTTTTCCATGTCCGTTTCCGTGTTCATGTCTTGTTCCGTGTCCTTCCCTTCATGTTTTTCAGTCTCGCCCCCTTCTTTTTTCTTTTTCGGTTGGGATTTTTTCCCACCTTCCTTCGTTTCTGTTATTGTTTCATTTTCTGAAGAGGATAATGAAATTAACCTCATTTTCCTTTTGATCGTTTTTATTCGTCTTCTTCGCACCGGTGTTGAGATCAAGGGTTGTATCCCCAATAGATTCATCGGACTACTCTCTTCCACCTCCTTTGGGCTTCCGGTTGCATCCTCAATATCTTCCTCTTCCTCTGTCAGAGGAAAAACCTATTGCTTTCTAGAATTCTATCTTCATAGTTTTTGTCTTTTGTTTGAAACTGTGTGTTCGATTTGTACGGGCTTAGATATTTCTCCCATACCTTCCCTTTGACAGTCTCATCTAAATTGTCTTTTGACTTTTGTTTTGTCCTGTCTTCCTGTGTTTCTTCTTGTGTAACATCCTGTATTTCACCTCTTGGTTCATTTTCCTCCATTATCTCTTTTCTTGTTTGTGTTACTA
The DNA here is from genome assembly GCA_016617855.1 of Megalonaias nervosa. Classification (NCBI taxonomy): domain Eukaryota; kingdom Metazoa; phylum Mollusca; class Bivalvia; order Unionida; family Unionidae; genus Megalonaias; species Megalonaias nervosa. The sequence goes on along the minus strand of JAECUM010094247.1, from coordinate 17,883 downwards.
TCTTCTCTACTACATTCTGTATTTCTGATTGTTCTTTCTCACTTAGGTTTATATTGCCCACATTTTGTGCAGCCTTGCTTGCATATGTAGCACTTAGATGAGGGTTCGTACAATTTCTGGCACTATGCCCTATGTTTTTATACCTTGGGCACAGTCTTTCTTTCTCACAACCTCTATACCATGAGCGTAGTAGAAAGCCCATTACATAGAAGTGAGACGGGATCTTTTTTGCCTCTTCTCTACTTATTGTTAATATTCTGACGCCCGTCTTCACACTTTGGTATCCCCATACTGTAGCCATCTTATGGGTTTTCACCTGCGTTTTAAGTTTCCCTTCTATTTTTGTTACTATTTCTTCTGTCTCTATTTACAGAGGGAGGCCAGACACAAAAATTTCTGTGGTTTTGGCCTCGACCTCTCTTATTATTGGAGGTGTTTCATATACTGTGGCTTTTATTCCTTTTACCTCTATCCAGTCTTTTTCTAGTAGAGGAATCTGATAGTCTTTAGGATAGACAACAAACTTGTTTATTCCCCCCCCCCATTCTGAATGCCATCTATTTTTCCTATGTCTATCCCCTGTACCTTCATGGCTGTAAGAATATCAGCCTGTCTGGGGCAGTTTTGAATCCCCCCAAAGTCGATCGTTTGGCACCCATCAGAGTGGAAAGCCATCAAAACTTGATGTCCTAACCCCCCTTCCACTTTGGTTCTAAAATAGGTATTTAATTTTGTACCTACTGGGTTTGTATAAGCCATCTTTTCAACTTGTGCTTGAGCCATTTGGAATTGTGATCACTAGAGTAGTGCTCACCGTCAATTTGAAAATGCGCTTGAAAAGCTTGGTCGCACACCACTGCTACTACATTATACACTACAGATTATAGTGCACAAAAATACTATCCTGATATTGTATTAAATTTCACAAGAGAAACTCATGCAAACTCATGTATACATGCAGATACAAATGAATATTGATAATTGAAAATTAAAAATGAAAATAAAAAAAGAAAAAGGAGAAAAAGCAAATTGAAAATGAAAAACAATCCAACTCACAAAAGAATTCCCAGAGGGATAGAAAAAAACTACTTCCCTATGGGTAGGTTAACAAAAGTGTAAGTGTATGTTAACTTATGTTTGCTCTGTACTCTGTACTGTTTGCTTTGTCCTCGCCAATTTCACTACTTTTCACCAGCTTTCGTCCTGCTCACGGTTTCAAACTGACACTGGTTGTTCGGGGTGGGGTGGAGGCGGATAAATGGCCGCAACGCAGCTAAAAATGGGGTGAAATAGTTCCAGGTTTGGTACCACCTTAATCCTGTATTGACTGCACCTTGATACCGTGGCCTGATTTACTCAAGACATATTTCCACCAAGGCACTTGCTTTTCTTGTGTTTTCCTGGCTCAATAATAACTGGAAACAGATGTTCGATATTGTTGTTTCTTTATCATCTTAGAAAAACAAATCGACCGTACGTGTCTGAAATGTCACTGATACGAGAGACCTCATTTTGGGTTTCTGAACCGGTTGTTAGCTGTAACCCATTTTGTTTACAAAACAAATTATGGTTGACGCTATTTAATTATCCTTTTTTGTCGGTATGTGATTATACGGCAACACGTTTTAGTATGAGAGACTTTTGTAGTATAAATACTGAGACTCCATCTTTATTGTATTTTACGACCCACTACTATACAATGACCGCACTGATGGCCTAGTGGTTAGAGCGTCAACCTCGGATGCAAGAGGTCGCGGGTTTTAACCCAGGACGAGTCATACCAAAGACTTATAAAATAGTACTAACAGCTGCCTCGCTTGGCGCTCAGCATTAAGACGTTAGTGTTAGGACTGGTCGGTCTGGTGTCAGGATAATGTGACTGGCTGGGACATCATGCTACATGTCTACGGCATCACTGTAAACTGCCACACTGCAGACATCGTGGCGATATCACTGAAAAAGTGTTAAAGATACGTTAAAAAATCCAAATCACGCACACACTGCAATACAAATCACTCATGCATTGTTATTGATAATTATAGAGTAAATGCACGAATTATGGAAATTCGTTCATCTTAAGTGTGAAATAATCTAAGTAACAGTAACACACACAGTGAAAATATGGTTCAAAATGAATCATGTTGGTTGTTTGTACATGTCACTAGACGAGTTTAGCGTAAATTCTCAATGAGCTGTTTAATCTCGTTCAATCCTGATGAATGAACTCATCCAATATCGTCTAAATTGTTTGAAGAAATTCTAAAACCTGAATTAACGAGCTCCTTTTATATATATATATATATATATATATATATATATATATATATATATATATATATATATGAGAGTATATATATATATATATATATATATATATATATATATATATATTATTTTTATGATATAAATACTTTTGAAAAAGAATTTAATTACATTGATGTAATTATCAAGTGGTGGAACGTTATAAGACGTAGAAAGAACGAAGACAGTCAGCAATGATAGCACAGTAAGGACCCAGATGTCCTTAAATATGTTGATATAAGAAACTATTTAATTATGGTTAGTATTAAGAGACATAGGCACACAATTTTATACTAAAACATAAACACATAAGAATTTGAAATTGTTGCATTGTCTCTGTGATTTTTTTTTTAATATAAAAATAATATCTAATTAACTTAGTTAACATAGCGGTCTTACAAAAACAGATACATTTTAACTTAGAATACCGAAAATATTTACTGTTGATACAAAATGTACGGTATACGGATGGGGAGTGCGATTGTACTCAGATTACACGTGTCAATATATGTTTACAATCACAAGTAGTAACCTAGACACGTACTATTTTCAACTCAATTACCAGAAACAAGGACAGTATCAGAATGTTGATTAAACAGTAGATAATTTAATTGATCTCGGATTATGATTTTTTTCCACTATGTTTTCATTGTAAAATAAATCACCGTTGAAAGAAACGTGCAAAGAATTTTAAAAAAATTAAGTGACCGTCGAACAACGAACATTACAACTACACTACTGTCATATAGGCCTTTTCAATAAGTTAATAAGTTTCCTTAGATAGGGGTCACTGTCATCACTTAATCAGCTTCTGGGGTCTGCCTTTATCGACTTTTATAATCTATTATTACAATGAACTTTTTAAACCATGATGCTTTGGAAAGGTCTAAAGTCCCTGAGCTTAAATTATACTTGAGACAGCATGGGCAGAAAGTTAGCGGTAAAAGGAAAGAACTAGCCAAGCGAGCAAAGGGGATTAAAGAGTTGGGTCTACAAGATGTGAATTTTGTTTGGTCAAACGACCCGAAAATACCATTGCCGTGGTCATTGAAGAAATTGACCAAAGATCTGTGTAACATTCCAAATTGTACAGACAATGACGAAAACAATTATTTAGTTTTGACAATGACAATGTTGAATTTTACGTTAATGGGTCGACTCTGCTATGGGTCGAGTAGCCCCGGAACCCAATCTAGTTAAGTTCACGATAAGGACACTATACGAGGATAACTGATGCCTTCAATCCTATTAAACTTTTAACGAAATTTCTTTATTCTGCTGATACTAATATAAAGTAGTCCAAATCTTAACACAGCATTTCTTAATAATTAATAACAAAATATTTTGTACGAGATTGAAATAAAGTTCTTGGAATTACGAGAATGCATTTAAATTTTTTGGCATTAGTAGAATACAGCTTGAAAATGAATAGATTGCCGATGAGCGTTTGGAGTTACGAGATCGCTATTGATTGTCTGGAAATTATGACATTGCAACTGAATGTTGGAACTAAGAGAATGTTGTTGAATGTTCGGAATTCGGACAACGCAGCTGAATGTTTGGAAATTACACTATTGCAGATATATGCTTGAAATTACAACATTACAAATGAAGGTTTTGACTGGCAACATTGCATTTGGATGGTTGCAAGTACGAGATTGCTACTGAATATTTATAATCCCGAGAATGCAATTCGATGTTTGGAAATTAAGAACTTGCAATTGAATAATTACAAGATTGCAACTGAATGCTTTAAATTATGAGATTGCAATTAAGTGCTTCGAATTACAGGAATGCAATTGAAAGTGTTGGAATATGAGAATGCAGTTGGATGTTTGCTTGTAAGATATTCCAGATGAGTGGAGTGTTTGGAATGTTTAGAATCGAATGTTTTGGAAATTGCGAACTTGCATTTCAGTGTTTGGAATTATCAGAATGCAATTAAATGCTTTGAATTACGTGAATGCAATACAGTGTTAGAAATTTGGACATTGCAGTGAATGTTTTAAAATTACGTGAATGCTTGTTAATGTTTGGTAACAGATAATGCTGTTATATGTTTGAATAGTTAGAGATTTCAGATGAATGGTTCGAATGACGAGATGGGAATTGAACGTTTGGAAGTAGGAGAATGCTGCTGACTGTTTAAAAATTCTGTGTTTGCAGTTGAATCATTAGAATTTTGAAACTGTTATTGAATGCTTGGAAATTACGAACTTGCAATTGAATGTTGGAAATACAAGATTGTAATTGAACATTTGAAATTACAAGAATGCAATTGAATTTTAAAATTAGAAGAATACAGTTGAATGTTTAGAAATTACGAGATAGCAGATGAATGTTGAATGTTTGAAATTACGACAGTGCAATTGGCTGTTTAGAAATTACAAGATTGCAGCTGAATGTTTGAAATAACGAGATTGCAATTAAGTGCTTCGAAATACAAGAGTACAGTTGAAAGTTTTGGAATAAGGATAATGCAGTTGATTGCTTGAACATTATTAGATTGACTATGAGTGTTTGGAGTTACGAGATTGCAGTTGATTGTCTAGAAACTATCAGATTGCAGTTGAATGTTTGGAACTACAAAAATGAAATTGAATCTTTACAAAATTACCAAATTGGATTTGAATGTTTGGAATTACAATATTTGAAAATGACTGCTTGGAATTAGGTTAATGCAGTTGAATATTTGGAACGTATGCAGATGAATCTTTGGAATTATGAAGTTGTTACTGAATGTTTGGAAACTATAAAATTGCAAAGGAACGTTTGAAATAACATAAATATATGTTTGGAATTAGAAGAATTTAGTTGAGTGTTTGGATAATACGAGATTGCAATTGAATGAAAGAACAACGAGAATGGTGTCGAATTTTTGAATTAGGAGAATGCAGTTTAATGTTTGGAAATCACAAGATTACAGATGAATGTTTGGAATTAGGAGAATTCATCTGAATCTTGCGAAATTACGAGTGTGCAATCGAATGTTTAGAATTACAAGATTATGATGAAATGTTTAGGATTACGTGAATGCTATTGAAGATTTCAAAATTACGAGATTGCAGTTCAATATTTAGAATTACGAGATGGCAATGTTTGAAAATTGAGAACTTGCAAATGACTGGATTGACAACATTGCAATTGGATATTTGGAATTACGAGATTTCTATTAAATATTTATAATTAGGAGAATGCAGTTGAATATTTGAAATTAGAATATTGCAATTGAATGACTGAATTTACGAACTTGCAATAGAATATTTATAATTATACGATTGCAATTGAACACTTGGAATTACAAGATGGCAAATAGAATTTTTGAAATCAGAAGATTAGAACTAAATGTTTTGGAATTACAAGATTGCAAACGGATTTTTGGAATTACGAGAATACAATGAAATGTTTGGAATTAGGATAATGCATTAGAATGACTGGAAATTACGACATTGCTATTGAACGCTTAGAATTCACAGAATGCAGTTGAATATTTGGAATTATGACCGTGCAGTGGAATATTTGGAAATTACGAGATTGCAATTGAATAGTTGCATTCAAGCGATTCCATATGAATATTTGAATTACTAGAATGTATTAGAATGTCTGAAATTTCAACCGTGCAGATGAATCATTGGAAATTACGAGATTGCTGCTGAATGTTGGAATCATGAGATTTAAATTCAACGTTTTCAAATTTGCGAACTTGCTAAAGAATGTTTGGAATCAAAAGGTTGCAACCGATTGTTTGGAACTCTAAAATTGCAATTAAATGTTGAAATTACAAGAATGAGATTGAAGGTTTAGAATTAGGAGAATGTTGCTGAATATTTGGAAATTATGAAATTGGAAATTAATGTTTGAAATTAGGAGATTTCAGCTGAATCTTTCGAAATTACGAGCGTGCTGTCGAATGTTTGGAATTACAAGATTGCAATCGTAAGGATTACGAGAATGCAATTAAATATTTCAACATTACGAGATTGCAGTTGAATATTTAGAATGAGGAGATCACAACTGAATGTCTGGAAATTACAAACTTGCAATTGACTGTTTGGATTAACAGCACTGCAATTGGAATTTTAGAATTTCGAAATCGCTATTAAATATTTATAATTAGGAGAATGCAATGGAATGTTTGGAAATTACAAACTTGCAACGGAATATTTTGGAATTAAAAATTGCAATTTAATATTTGGAATTACGAGTAGTTGAATATTTCAAATTAGGAAATTGCAATTATATATCTGAAATTACGATCTTGCAATTGCATGGTTTTCATCACACGCTTGCAATTGAAAGTTTGGAATTACAAGAATGCATGTGATTGATGGAAATTACGACATTGCAATTGAATGTCTGTAATTCGCAAAATGCAAATGTATGCTTGGAATTAAGACCACGCAGTTAAAAAGTTGGAAATTACGGGATTGCAGTTGAATGTTTAGAATTAAGAGATTAATGACGAGTGTTTGGAATGATGATATTGCAAATATATATTTGGAAATTACTAACTTGCAATTGAATGTTTGGAATTACAAGAATGTGTTTGATTGTTTGAAATTACGAGATTGCAATTAAGCACTTCGAATTAAGAGAATGCAGTTGAAAGTTTTGGATTTAGGAGAATGCAGTTGGATGTTTGAAAATTAATAGATTGCCAATGAGTTTTTAATTACGAGATTGCAGTTGAATGTTTGGAACTACAAAACTGCAAATGAATTTTTGCAAAATTACCAATTTTTAATTGAATGTTTGGAATTGCGAGATTTCATTTGATGATTCGAATGCGAGATTGCAATTGAACGCTTGGAATTTAAAGGAAGCAGTTGAATGTTTGAAAATTAAGACATTGCAATTGAATCTTGGAAATACGAGCTTGTAATTGCATGTTTGGGATTACGGGAATGCAACTGAATATTTGGCAATAGGAGCATCCAGTTAGATGTTTGATTAATAAGAGGTTGCAGAGGAATATTTGGAATGATGAGATTTGATTTGAATACTTGGAATTAGGAGAATAAAGTTGAATCTTTAGGAATTACGAGATTGCAGTTGAATCTTTGGAATGATGATATTATTATTGAATGTTTGGAAATTATGAACTTGCAATTGTATGTTTGGAATTACAAGGTTGCATTTGAATGTTTGGTTTTAGGAGAATGCAGTAGTGTTTGAATCATACGAGGTTTGAATTGAATGTTGGAACTATGAGAATGCTATTCAGTGTTTTGGAATTATGCTGAATCTTTGGAAATTAGGAACGTACAGTTGAATGTTTCGAATTAATGGTTGCTGTGAATGTCTGGAATTAAAAGATTGCAGTTGAATGTATGGGATTATGAGATTGCAATTGAATATTTCGATATTACGAGATTACAGTTGAATATTTGGAATGACGAGATCGCACTTGTATATGGCAACATTCTACATTTGTATTCTGGATATAAATTTTACTCTTCACTTTCAGTGCAAATATTAGATGACTCAGTTTTTCATTGAGATAATTTTCAATTTTGCCTGAAATTGAGGTTGGAAATGCGTTTTTGTTTTGTTTTTTTTTAAAATTACTTTCAATAGCATCCAAACACATCTGTTTCAGAAAGATTTACATTTTACTTAATGCTTATGTGGATAAAAGAGATCACTGAAACATTTTATTGGGCAGATATTTCAAAAAGCCACATTACAGTTTGGGTGAATAGGATTAATTTCCATAAGGCTTTTAAAAACTTAGTACAAAATATTGCCAATATTGGTGCACAAGCTGACTGAACCACTGTTGCAAACATGGTACAGCCCTCCGTCACTATAACGCTGAAGTCAGGGTCCATGAGTGCTGACCGCTTCATGTACTGAACTGCCTTATATTGACAACCGCGATATATACAGGACAGTGAGATATTGAGAATAGGGTAATATACCAAACTATCGTATAGCGGACACTGTCAGAATTTGTTAAATAATGTTTTGAAAAGGAAATGAAGATGCAAGACTCAACTTCATCGTCTTTTTTCAATCCATATTGCTATCCATTGGTATGATTTTGGTCATAGGTTCCATAGCAGTACCACATTATATCCTAAATCACATTATGTAACGAGGCACATTATATACGGGAAGAGCTGAAGCTATTTGCAACTAAAAGCTAACACAAAGAAGAACCCCTTCTTTCTCATTTTCCATTAGGACTTTCTTCATAGCTACAATTTGTCTTATCTTTTTGCCTCTTGCCTTGAATACTTGTCTGAATAAAAAAATACAAAGAAGCTGAAAGAAACTTTTAAAAATACCCATGTTGACTGTTCCGTCTTCTTGGATAATACCTCAGACCTGCTGCGACTTTTCTGCATTTCAGTGTGTGGTACCAAACAAAATTATATTTACATGAGTTACAACACCACGTGTTGACATAATTTTTTTTAACCATAATATATCCAGTATTTATGCAGGTAACGAATTTTATATGTATCAAACTCGATCCTGAATCCAAACTTTAAAGATTAAAGTTTCTCTTCAGGAAACCACACTATTGCAAGTTCATTCCAGTTTCAATTATATTCATTAACCGATCATATAAAAACGTTAGCAATTTGAGACAACAGTAGGTTTGGGATAACATACAGTACAGGCATCATGGATTATGGAAAATCTACATTCCACAGCCAACCTTAATCCTTTCATGCTGATTTGGTCATTAATCGGATCAAGCTGTTATCGTGGATTATTATGGTTGATTCAGTTTTATTGCTTCAATTAGAAAGTCACAGCAATTAATTATGTAATAGTGGACATCTACTGCATCATGCAGAACTGAACTGTCAGCCCTGCTACATGACATAGCGCAGACTGACCTATTTAAGATGAACGTAATGCCATTTGATAGTCAAAAACTTGCCCACTAAATCGTATTCACATAAGAATATCACGAATAATAAGTTTAATGACAATAATTTGAATGAGAGAGAGAGAGAGAGAGAGAGAGAGAGAGAGAGAGAGAGAGAGAGAGAGAGAGAGAGAGAGAGTGCGTGCGTGTGTGTGTGTGTGTGTGTGAGAGAGAGAGAGAGAGAGAGAGAGAGAGGGAGAGAGAGAGAGAGAGATTTGGATTTTTAACATAGCTTTAACAATTTTTCAGTCCTATCGCTACGATGTCTGCAGTGTGGCAGTTTATAGTGATGTCTAGCACTGGGGCATCATGCCAAAGACATGTAGTATGATGTCCCACCCAGTCACATTATCCTGACACTAACCACTAACCTCTTAATGCTGAGCGCCTGGCGAGGCAGCTGTTAGTACCATTTTAATAAGTCTTTGGTGTGACTCTGCCCGGGTTCAAACCCGCGACCTCGCGCATCCGAGGCGGACGCTCTAACCACTAGGCCACCGGAGCGGTCTGAGAGAGAGAGAGAGAGAGAGAGAGAGAGAGAGAGAGAGAGAGAGAGAGAGAGTGAGAGAGAGAGAAGTGGTTCTGCTTTTAAATAAAAGAATGGAAAAAGAAATCACGTAAGTATTAGAAGGTTTCATTCCGTTATTAAAATTTTAAAAAAAACCTGAGAAATTGATGGGATTACTTTTTCATTCCCCCAGTCATTTTTAAATTGCTTACTTAGCATGTTCCCGCACAATGAAATATGTTGTTTTGTTCTTATGAGCCAAATATACATGCCTATGTAAGACTTTTTTCAAAAGTAGAAGACACAAGTTTACTCTACAATAAACCGAAATCTTTTATGCAGATACATGACGCATGTGGTGATGCGTTCTATAGCTAACAGCTAAAAAAAAAATATACATACTTAGTAACTCTGAAAATATATGGCCAGCTAATAAATCAAAGCCTTTTAAAAAAGTGAACTTAAAACTAATGATCTTTTTTGTTTCCTTCTAGACACTTGGGTCTCCTCAATCAATCATACCTATGGGATTACAAGACGTGAAAATAATCAAGATGGCAAAAGCAACTGCATTTGTTTTTCTCCATGACCTTAATACATGTTGCTACTAAAATTCTGACCGAGTACCGTCAATCAACTCCATTTTGCTGCAGGCTAAAATAACAATGAAATTAGTTTAAAAGTTCACCATGTCAAATGACACAATCTTCCCCATTAATTCCTTAGATCCCGTAACTGGATTTCGATGAGGGTGAAATATACAAAGCTAATTTTAAAAGAAAACAAGTTTCTCAGCCCCTTTCCAGGAATAAATTAAAGAAACTAACTTATGTAAAGTAAAGTCTTTTGGTACTTATTATACGATCTTGACACTGGATGATTAGCAAAAATCTATTGCCTTCGACATCCTGCTAAACTTAAACCCTGTCCAGTGACCGATGTATGATTTTCGAGAACGGTCGACGTATGGTCATTTAGTATGGGAAGGACAAAGTAGCCCGACCCAAAAGTCCTTTGTCCGATTTTCGCCAACATTTCATACTATTTTGAGTCATCATAAAACGGGAATTCCAGGTCTTCATGTACGTTCAGCTTTGAACTAACAACATTGGTTTTTACGACGAATTTTGTTGAAGTACAATCGTTTTCTCCTCGTTTCAGATCGCAACCGGAAATGTGAAACAGGTAATCGTTTCCTGCAATTTATATTAGGCTAATATGGAACATCTTCGGATATTTCTCAAGACAAAATTCCGTTGGATTGAGCGTGATGTTCCGAATGATGTCTACAAACTACAGCTAGAAACCAGTGCGAGAAACGTTCTAGTAATCGTATCGTTGGAAAGAAAACATTTATCTTCTCGAACAAAATTTTAGCCTATTACATGATATTTGTAAGTTTTATAATCATAAAAGCACCTATACATGGCTCAGATATTTGTCAGAGACTAGGACTGCTGTATATTGATAAAGAAAGTAAACTATAATATAAGGACCCTGCATTCAGGTAAAATAGTAAAATTTTATTAAAATAGTACATAATGCGTGTAAATAAACTTGTAATATTTGGTGAATGATAATTTAAGATGAAAATTAAAAACTAAATTTCTAGATTCTTTTGCTTCACTATTTTATTAAACAATTCTTAAACATAATTGAAAAGCAGGCCAAATGTTTACTATGCAGAGCTTTATATGTAAAAAATACTGCTATGTATCTGGTGCACACTGTATTATATATCTTCTCAGCGCATCTCCAAATTTGTTCCAGTTCTCAATATAAAATAAGCTTAGTAATTTCCTAATGTAATAAAATGTGAACTTGCAAAAATAATGTGAACTAATATATTTAAAAATGACGGAATATATTTTTGATGTTTTTCAGTGAGAAATCTAATATTTTATCTATGAAAGAGGAGTTTATTGCACACAACGGACTTCTTTATCGCAATAATGATCATTAAACCATGTTATCAGCAATTATTTTGTTCCATTTTTTTATCTGGACTCCCACGAATAAAAATAAATAACTTTGCGTAAAAAAAAAGCATGAGAGAGGTAAATCCATACTGACAAACACTGCTCAGGATGGTAATGATAAAATGATTAAAATGTTTTAGTTTATAATCTTACCTGTGAAGAATATTGCTATAGTTACAATGCTGCTAATACATTACCAAACAAACCTACAGGCCTGTTTTTACTTAGACATCTAGACTGCCCTGTTTCTATAAATTTGTAAATATCATATAAATATGCACGAAATTAATATGAAAATGATTTATTTACGCAGAAATTGCGAGTATAATATTCGTTATGTCATTAAGTGGCCGTCCGACGAGACGGACGACAGCACTGACAAAATTTGACCTGGTGTTATGTATATTTAATTTGAACTGTTTGTTGGATAGTATTTTAAAATGTTTTATTATACGCTGTTGGTAATGAAACATGGTATCAAAATCAGTGACAGTTTTGGTAAATAACACCTTTTTAATATTTTTCTCAGAGTGAGGATCATTATCTTAAGCTGAGTCAGGACATTGTATTTTTTAATAGCTAGACTACGTAATGATTGTCATATGTTTTATTGTGATTTTTGTGAGGGATTTTCTAATTATAACTAAAATCCTTCTAAAATAATATGCTTTTAACCCTTTTCCGGGGTTTCTGTTTACGTCCTAGTTTAAAATATAAATCTTGTTTGATTGAAAATTAGTAATTCCTGCTTTAAGATGTAGCAGAGTCAAATGTATCATTGTTGTGTCCAGTGGTTCATTTGGACTGGAATTTATTTTTTAAAATTATTTATGTGATGTTTCTATGGAAATACAGAGTGCCAATAATAAAATATAAGATTCTTGGCCAGAGACATTCATTGGGATTTATAGAGAATTCAACCCTGGAATTATATTACTGTGATTCAACAAAAGACTGTTGGCACAAACAACACAATACAGGCCACCACAGGCACATCGGCATCTTCAGCATTGGACTTAATTTTGGTTTCCATTAAAGTTTATTAAGAACTTTAATTATTAAGACATGTGTCGCTAATTCTAGGATTATTTTGGATTTAATTCGCAATACCGTAAGTTTTTTTTTTTACATTTTCACTCTGTATTCTAGGGAAATAAATTATTTGTGTATTTTACATAGCTTGTTGCTTTTCACTCTTTTCTGTTACTTATTTTAAGACCATAGACTCACAACAGAAAACTGGGCGCTCGTCCTTGGGATATGAATTTCTCTAAAATGTTTCAGAGAACTTTCTTTTTGAAATTCAATTTCATTTGGTTTTAGAAGTTTCTAAGTCCTGTGTATTATTTCACATTTTAGAAATCTTTAGCGAAACCAACAAGCTTTTACAGTGTCATCTAAAGTGGAGACCTTTATTTCAAATCCTACTCAAGAACACTCCTAGTAAAAAGGAGGGATTATTCCAACTCGCCAGAAAACATGATCTTTCTGAAACAAAGGCTTCTTGAACGAAGCAAGAAATAAAAATATTTTGGCCCAATAGTTGGTGGAAAAGAATTTTTAGATAAAACCGCTTTGAATTTGATCAGTAAGTCCACATTTGGCTCAAACTTAAGTTATGGAATTGAAATTAAATACAAGAACGAAACTGAGTTAAGAAAGCTTGAGTTTCAGAAAGAGGAGAGAGAGAGAGAGAAAAAAAAATGTTGTTACAGAAGGAAGAAAAACAAATGCAATTCGAGAGAGAGAGAGAGAGAGAGAGAGAGAGAGAGAGAGAAATACAAATTCTGTTGCAGAAAGAAGAAGAACAAATGCAGGTGCAGATGCAGAGAGAAAGAGAAAAGGAAGAAAGGGAATTTCAATTTAGATTAAAGAATTAGAGCTGGCAAGTAAACTGCAAGACCCCACTTTACATACAAAGTCAAGTTTTGATGTTACAAAGAATATTAGGTTAGTAACACTTTCTAAAGAGAAAGAAGTAGATAAATAGCTTCGTCAGTTTGAAAAGATTTCTGAAAATTTGAGTGTTCAAGAGAGCACTGGACTCTGTTATTACAAAGTGCACATTTTGGCAGAACTTCTGACATCTATACTTCCCTGCCAGTACAGCAAAGTGCTGATTATAGTCTGGTTAAGGAATACATCTTGAAGGGTTAGTTTTTGGTGCCTGAGGCATATCGACAAAAGTTTAGGAACTATAACAAAGAAACTAAACAAACCCATACCGAATTTGCAAGAGAAAAAGAACAGTTATTTGATAGGAGATGCTTAGCCAAGAAAGGTGGTCAAGATTAACAGAATAACTATAGATTATGTCGGTCTTTACCTAAGACCAAGTCATGCAACCAGAAAGTCTTGTTTGCCGTAATTTGTGTGTCAAAAAGATTCCCAGAGGCAATTCCTTTGAGGAATATTAAAACTTAAACGTCAAAACTTTGATATAACCTTTTACTCAGTTTGGTCTGCCCAGATATGCCCAATCTGATCAATGGTAAAATTTTATGTCTGGAATTTTCCAGTACGTTACGCATGAATTAGGTATCCAGCAATTCAAGTCTTCTGCCTGTCACCCTGAAATCCAAGGGGCTTAAAAAAGATTTCATCTAACTTTGAAAAATAGGATCCGGTCATATTGTTTTGACACTGGAAAAGATTGATGCAAACGTGTTCATTTCCTGTTGTTTGCTGTTAGAGAATCGGTTCGGGAATCTTTAGGAATCAGTCCCTTTGAACTAGATTTTGGACAAACTGCCCCAGGACCATTGAAATTGGTAACAGAGAAACTTCTTTCAAATAAAGATATATATATTAATCTTCTCGATTATGTTTCTAATTTTAAATATAAGTTGTCAAAGGCATGTGAGGTTGTAAGAACTATTTGCACTTTACTCAGTTAAAAAAGAAATTAGGGTGTGACGTGAAGACAAAGGAAAGGAGTTTTCATCCTGGTGATAGAGTTCTGGCTATCTTGCCCATATCTCAAAATCCTCTTCAGGCTAAGTATTATGGTCCTTACACAATTGAAAAGAAAGTAAATGACTTGAATTATATCATTAATACTCCCATCTTACTACACACAGGCCTCCTTAATTAAAATGTAGATCATGATCATGTAGGCGCATTTACAGATTAAAGATTAATATTGTTCGAAGATTAATACTAATATATCTGAACCAAAGTCAATTCAATCCCAACCGTTGAATACCTTGCACCTTAAATATCATCAAAGAACTTCCAGACGAAAATTATTGATGGCTATGTACTTCTACAATAATTACGAGGTATTAAATTTGGTCAAGAGAAGAAGGCGTCGGGTCTGTCAGAATGAATATCAGGGTATTTGTGTTTTTCTTTGTCTTCAAAACACACGCAGCTCTCATTGTGACATGACAGCGCGTGACATTCACTTCTATTTATCCTGGATCACACCTGTAGGCTGACCTTGTCCAAAAATATCATTAATGAATCTCTTGGTGTTCAATTATAACCTCCATAGATCTATTCTTTGACTGCGAAAATTTGTTCGAAATCTACACTGTACATATTTTACGTAATCTTATAACATCTAAATACTGCATAACAATGCATGTACTATGACAAATTAATTGATGTGATAATCCACCACTCGTCTGTGGTACATTGGCCCGAGGAATACACTCTAAGCCTCGCTTTCGATTAGGTACAGAGCTATAAACTGTCGCTCTCACTCGAAACGTGACCGACATCAAAGAATATGTTCGAAATATTCTCAAAATGGCTGAATTTGTACAACCTGCCGTGGAACTCTCTTTTGCAAGAGTATCACTCTTTGCCTGGACATTTTGTGTCAGAGGATGAGAATTTCTTACTAGGGCGAGTGCTTTTAAGAAAGCTTTTATAGCGTGTTCTTACTTTCGGATGTGTTTGTTTATTATCTTTCGCCACTATAAGCAGCAGGAAAAGGCGGTGAATTTGAAAGATCTTCAATATCTCTGAGGAATTTGTTACAATATAGCTAGACCTGTAACATGACCACGGACCAAAAAGAACAGAAAAAGCCTAGAAGACCGAGCCTTGCTCCTTGCAGAATTGAACTCCAGAAATGAACTTAAGTGTGTGTTGCCCTTTCGGTCACAGGTTGGACCTAAAGCTACTCTAAGGTTAATCAATATTTTGTTTTGTTTGGTTTTTTTAATTTTTTTTAATTTGTAACTACTGAAAATAAAATATCTCACTTTGCAGACTTTCAGAAGGTGAATGTCAGAAATGAAACGTTTTGGGTAGTATGACATTTTTCTTTGATTTCAATGGTTTTCATATATGAAGTTTTATTTTTCTTCCAAAACCATATAAAATTCCTATGGGAGAACTAGGCTGCACAATTCACCCAATACTAGTTCTACAACATAAGACGTATCACATGATATTTTTGTTTTGGTGCTACGTCTCACTGTGGCGATCCGATGTTGACTAACACCGGAACGAGAGACCAAATTTTCAAGAATATCTCACAGACTTGGCAGCACATATTGAAGCTTTAGGGTGACTTTACTTACTCTGGTATCTTTTTTCGAATAAATTCCAATTCTCATGAAAGCAAACGGACGTGTTTTTAAGTTCCGCTAACCCACATTAAAAGTCAGCAAAGTAAGTATAATCATTTAGATTGAAATTTGTGGAAGAGTGTCGATATGGGCTGCCAATTTTGTTAAATATTCCTGAAAATGTTATCTCTCGTTCTACTGTCAGCCAAAACCTGCCCAAATCTACCACAAACACGATGTAAATCAAACGAAATAAACCAAAAACCACAAGAAAACATTGAAAAGGTACTATTTTGTAGAGACTAACAAATTATGCCGCATTTGGTCTTGACATCAGAGGGCAATGAAACAAGAGAGACAAATCTTACTGGATTCATCGCCAGTGCTAGTTATCAAGTAAAAAGGGACCAAATGAATACGTTCCAAGTACGGCCTCATTGTGAAGTAAATAATGGACCATCAGTGCCATACATATCAACTGAGATTTTTTTTAAAAAATAACATTTACACGATATTACAAAGCACGATTTACATGTCCAAAGCTAGCTATAATGGAGCAATTAAAACAATTGTCAGAGACAAAATCATGACTGTAGTTAATATCTAATACCTATGTAAATACCTCGATTTATGTTTCTAAGAAGTTTGGCTAATGATAAAGTTATTAAGCCTGTATCTGGAATTATTATATTGGTATGTTTACGCTAACTGTACGTTGTCCACCATGACAGATAACACGAGCATTTCGCGATAATTTGTTTTCCAAATAAGGATTGTTATGCCATATATGGAAATTCTACGATATGTTAATCAATGCATACCGTATTAACAATGATCTGTTTATGTTTCAAGGCAGCCATGTCTTCATATTGCACACACACACACACACAAAAAAATGAGGCTTAAAACGGAAGTAGTTATCAGTTGAACTAATATGGTGGATGATCCAAAGGAAAATACCGGACACAAAAGGTAAATGATACTGACACGTCTTCTACAGTGATATATGGTAATTCTAGTATTATAGACCACTTAATTTATTTCAGTATATGCAATGCACATGTTCAAAATTTTAGTAGTAGGCTGAAAAAGCACTGCATGTGAATTACACCCATCTGCTCCGCTGATACACATTGGCTCATGCTAGTACACCGTCCACGAAGTAGGGGTACTAATATTAGTACAAGTCCGAAACCTATAAATTAACTGCATAAAGCTTAAGGGAAGTAACTTTGGCATGCAGAACCGGTAGTAATAAGAACTGATTGCTACGAAAGTACCACATAAATCTTTATAATTGATTTCAGAGTTCTATCAAAGAGCTTTAAAAATAAAATAATGTTTCTACATTCAATAGAAATGTGTTTTGCATGCAGCTAAACAAAGCATTAATACAAGTTATACTTTCGGAATGTTTCATTGGTAACTGAAAATTCATAAATATGTACACAGCTTAGTATTCAAAGTCTTAACAAGCACAGTTTTACAACGTAAAGTGCATCAACATACAACTTACGAAGCTGAACTAAAGTGACCTTACCTAACAAGAAGAGTGTAGGTAATTCGTGTTTATAATAAAGTACAATTTTAATAAGAGGTATGCATGTTAATTATGAATACAGTACATTGTAATTTGTATTTACTATGATATTGTTTTCAGCATTCGATTCGATGTTTTATCTGAATATA
>JAECUM010094246.1:0-65539 GCA_016617855.1 Megalonaias nervosa | reverse complement strand
GGATATTATCCCTTCCTCCAATTAGTAATTGGCGGTCTAGATTAAACAAGAGTCCCTCATTGGGAACTGCACTCTACTGCCTGAAAATAACATTTTGGTATTCAAGATAAGACTATTTCTTCTTTTTAACTGATTTGCAATACTGGATGTAAGATCAGCATCACTGTCATTTAGGACAAACACCATATTCACATGACCATATAATCAGGAGAATTATTGACAAGATTTTTAAATGCATTAATTGTGGAAGCTATATTTGATGTCAGATTGGCACAATTATTATTCAGGACCAAATAGATATCATAATTAATCTTCTGGTGAAAACCTCATGTCGACTAGACTACCGCTGAGGAGTAGCAATAGCAAGATTTTCAAGATGGCTGCCATGGTGACCAGAATGGATGTTAGGTCACTACTGTTTTCATCTAGCATCAACTAGATATCAGGAGAAGTCTTCCGTCAAAAACCCCATGCTAATATGACTTTCTATTTTGGAGAAATAGCGCTAAGATTTTCCAGATGGCTGCTATACTTGATATCAGAACACCAAAATTTTAAAGTAGCAGCAACTTGACATCATGCAGATATGATTGCTATTCAAAGCTAGCAACAAGATTTTAAAGAGGGTTGCCATGGTGTCCATATTTAAAGTCATAAAGGCATCATTTTCAATTAGGCCCAATGTTAAAACAAATCTTTTTGTGAAAACCTTCTGTTGATAAGACCACACATTCAATGTGGAGTAGTAATAACAAGATTTTCAAGACAGCCACTGTGGCAGCCGTACTGGATATCTCAAGGGCACCATTATCATTTACAACCAACTAGACATGTTAAGAAATTTTCTAGTGAAAACCCTATCCTGATATGACTTTCCTTTCAGGAGGTGTAGTGATAAGAAGATTTTCAAGATGGCAGCAATATGGTTATACTGGACATCTGATCTGCATTATTTCATTGAAGAGTAACAAAGACATTACAAGAAGTCTTACTGGAAAACCCAATGTTGATAACCATCCCATTCAAGAAGTATGGTTATATAAGGCATTTTCAAGATGGCCTCTGTGATGGTGTCCATACTGGATGTTCAGAAGTAACCATTTTCATTTAGGACAAGCAAGACAGCATGTCTTTTATGGAAACTTTCTGTTTAGGCAGAGAAACAATAACAATATTCTGAAGAGGCTATAATGGTGGTCATTTTGGATATCAGATCAGTACCACTTTCATTCAAGGCCAACAAGACGTCAAATGAAGCCTTTTAGTGAAACCAACACGTTGATATGACCATAATGTTTGGAAGAGTATTGTATGTACATGAGAAACCATTTTTATTTATGACCAACCTGACATCATAAGGGATTGTCTGGTGAAAACTTGATGCTCAGCAGAAGTAACAAAAACAAGATCTTTATGATGGCAGCCATATTTGACACTGCATCAGCACCATCTTCTTCAGGTCCAACTAGACATCACACAACTTTTAGTGAAAACCCTATATTGCTATTACCAATATTCAGGAGAAGGAGTGCTATCACATTTTTCAAGATTCTGCTGTGGTGACCATTCTACTGGTAAATGTCCAAACATTTAGGATTAACTACATATCACAAGTCAAAATCCCATGTTGATATGACCATCCATTCAGAAGAAGCAATGATAACATGATTTTCAAGATGACTGCCATTGCAGCTATACTGGATTTCTGAGCAGCAATATGTTCATTTAGGCCCAACCAGACCTTGGGATGAAGGTGTGTGTATAGTTTCATGGCAATCCTCCAAGTAGTTTGGTAATAACAAACTTGTGCTAAATAATGGAAAGATCTCGGAAAATGGATGACAGAAAATAAGCCATCTCTTACATACCCTATGACCAGAAGAGATAAAAACAGCATTATCCCAGTTTGATATCTAAAGACACATACAACATCTTTACTGAAATGACTGACACTGAAGGACATCAGAACTGGGAGGGGAGAGACAACTATGAAATAAATGCAGCTGAGTATTATATCATTAAAATATTGCTGTTGTAGTGGGGAGTAAAGCAAATTGTATTTATGTAATACTCCCCTGCTATTATTGCATTGCTTTCATTTCAGAAGTCACCAGCCCAAGCTGAACATTCTCTGACCTAAATGGTAACTGGAGTACCAGGACTGAAAAGAACATGATGCAGTCTGACTCCTTGGTCATATCCAACATATGGAATATCTTCTTCTTTTGACTTGAACTTAGACTACAGGACATCTGAGCTGGGTGGAAGAACAGAATCTCTGCAACAGCAGACACCTTCAATCTTTCTGCTTCTGCATGCCAAGCAAAAGCAGGATCTATTTCAGCAATTGCCAGCTTTACCTCCTTGAATAACACTTTAACAGGACAACAGCTGCAGATGATAAATGAACCACACATTCTCCTAGAGAAGATAAAAAGACCCCATATCAAAACAATGACCTTCAGTTTAAGATGGAGTATACAGAGTCAGTGTCAGTGCAAATGAAGGGAAAAGAACAAAAGTTGTCGTTTGTGAATGAATTGCCTGCTGCTGTGGATCACAAAGAGATGACATCACAACAAAGCACTGTCCCACAAGTTGAGAGATTTGTGCATCAACATTATGATGCTGATGATAATGTGAAGAAAAATCATTGTCAGTCCAAATATCTCCAGAAGCCAAATGCTGCAACCCAGTTTGAAGCACAACAAACTTTTCTTTGCTTAAGATGGTGGGAATGTTTCCATCTTCATTTATATCTCCAGTGAGGACAAAGTTTCCAGTCTTCACAACACTGGGAGGGAAATTGAAAGTCATTGTTGAGTTTGATGATATCACATTTGTATCAGTCCAAGCTATAGTCAGTATTGAGGACAGGCATCTCTCAGGGAAGTGCACAATTGCAAAAATGATCAGGAAGAAAGCTGGTGACAAATTTAGGAATATGTTGGATGCATTACATCTGCAAAAAACTTACTGTCAGCAAAAATTTAGATCTATGTGGTGTTGTGAATACCAAAGCTGGACAGCTACCGTACAAGTTTGTTCTTCATGCAATCTCACCTTCTGGGGATGGAGAAGATGTAAAAAACCCTGAGAAGTTTAAAACATCTCTATCCACTACAGTATTTAATATCTTGAAGACTTCAGAAGAAAACAAAATAGAGTCTGTAGCAATGCCATTGCTGGGAACCAGTGGTAAGACAGATCTTATGTAAAGCATTCAGAATATGATATATGGGCATGCCTATCAAGATGGATATTTAAATGACACTGGAGCTATTATAAATTTAAAAGATATTTTGAGCTTATGTGCAGCAGATTTGCATGTCTATCCATCCATTTGTCAGTCCATCCATCTGTATGATATCAATTTAGTTAACTTTGCTGGAAATTGTTGTATTTTAACATAGGAATGCAGATTTGTATTGAAAAAACTGAGAATGTGTTAGGCTGCACTGTTTACCACAACTTCTAAATGTGTACAAGGTTTGCAATAACCGAAACAATGCAGTTTCATCAAACTGATTAGAAAATCACCCCGCCCACCCCAATTGCGGACTAATTAGGCTGGCTTACAAAACAGCTGACTGCCATCATAATGTGCATACCATACCTCGCTTAGCTTGTGATTGTTTGTCATTCACTGTACATCTTTTATTTGACCACTTGTTATGACATGATTCAGCATGTAAAATACGTCATTGCTGAATATAAATGACAATACAGGTAAAGAAACCAATGGGTCATAATATTGTTTACTACTGCTGCATGCATGTGCTTGATGAAACAAAAAGGTAATGCAACTAGACAATACTGTGTAGACATGTGCACGAAATGCTTTTGTAGGAAATACAATGACTAAGAAATTGTACAGTGGTTTAAAACTTGAAACTTTCTTTAAATTAAAACATAAATCAAAGGTTCTGTAGACAAACATGTTTTCAAAGGTCAAAAGTGTAATTTAAATAAATTTTGATCAGAACTGTCAATCTGTGAACCAAATGATTCTTGTCAACTTTGGTTTTTTTGTTAGATGCCATATTCAGTATAAAAATTATAGATACCTGAAGAAATGAACAGAAAATCCTACTAAACAGCCCTTTGAAGCAGAGATATGGAGATGTATAAATGAATTGGAACGGGTAAAACTGCATCACTGACAGCCATGTGCATCCTTGTTTATGCATTTACCATTTCATAAAATGTTTGACTGGCAACTAGTACTTTTAAACTGAGCTGTAAATGTAAATTGTAAATGAATTTGATTTCCAGTCTTCTTTGTGATCATTTAAAGGGGTTATGGCACTTGAATCGCATGTCATCTTGACCTGTTTTTTCACAACACGAATTAACACAGTGCTGCTTGATTTCAACCAAACTTGTCATACTGCTTTGTATTAATGAGACCTGTTTGATTTCCACAGCATCATTTACAGGAGATATGCTCTTCTGATTCCCTGTCTTCTTAACTTTAGTTTCCATAATTTTACCATGAGTGTTTGGATTTCAACCAAATTTTGCATGCATTTCAATATTAGGAAGATCTTGAATTAATATTTCCGGTATTCCATGACATCATGTTCTGGAGCTATTCCCACTGATTCTCTACCTTCTAACTTTAATTTGCACAGCTAAACTTTACCCATTGCAAGATTGTTAGATCTCAGTCAAATTTTAAATTGTTGCATTCTTGATCTCCAGTATGCATTTTCTTCACATCTTCATCTTTGTACCTCACAGGAAATACCTCTGGTTTTGACTCAGCAATGAAGTATACCAATTCCAACTTCACCTATTCAGCCTTGCTTCTGCCTCCAGAACATTTATCAGGATGATGGTGTCGGGTAGTAGTGGCTCACTTTGGGTATTCATGGGTCCAATCCCCAGTATTGCAATTACTGGCTGATGCAGTATCCATAGATTATCTTCTGAAGGACCTTGCATCTTTGTTGGATGACAGAAACACATCTTGGTCTAATCACCA
The DNA here is from genome assembly GCA_016617855.1 of Megalonaias nervosa. Classification (NCBI taxonomy): domain Eukaryota; kingdom Metazoa; phylum Mollusca; class Bivalvia; order Unionida; family Unionidae; genus Megalonaias; species Megalonaias nervosa. The sequence goes on along the minus strand of JAECUM010094246.1, from coordinate 60,552 downwards.
ACCTAGAGACGTTGGATCTCATCTCTTCTCAGGACTTTGTATATGTCAGATGAACTCCTTCACCAATTCAGGTAGGGTTTGCATCCCATGCTACAGAATCAGTTCCCCTAAGGAGACTTCATTTATGTCTCTCCAGTTCCTGCTTCTAGCATACTGGCACTGGGACACATTGTTAGTTCAGATTCCTCTGGGGACCTTTTTATGTCACCACTTGATTTACTTGCTAGTCTGGGACTTGTTTCTGACAAGGGTCCTGATTCAGACTCCTAAACCCTGCTCCTTTCTGATTTGGGATGGGGTGCAGAATTGGAGACAGAAGGAACAAGCCTTCAGGGACTGAGGTCTCAGGGAGAGGTTTCATATGAACAATTTAGAAAAGCAGGCTGTGTTTCTAGTCCTTCAAGGGTGTTTCAACCTTTTAAAATGGTCACCTTATACAACACATTCATAGTAGTGTCATTCCAGCATCAGTAGGTACACATGCACCTTCTCCGATGGGCCATTGTGGTAATAGTCTGCAATATTCCAAGCAAAAGAAATATCAAGGCAGACAGCCAGTCCAGGCAGGGCCAAGTCTCACCAAATGTTTCCTGCACCAGTCAGTTGCAGAAGCATTTCTTTACCACAAGATTGAACAACAAGTTCCATCTTCAATGTCAGATCAGAGCGCATGGATATTGGATCATTTCAGTTGGATGTGGGATCATCTGTACACTTACACTTTCCATCCTTTCAATGTAATTCCACAACTTATGCAGAATCTCCATGTCTTGGCTCATCCTAGTAGCCCACCAGTGACCTGGGCCAATGATCATGATTCAGTGACTTACTCATCATGTTGGTAGATTACACTAGAAGATTACTGCAGAGGAGGGATTTGCAGTTGCACATGGAATCTCTCCTACACAAGATCCCACAGATTTCACTTTCCCCATGAGTACCTCATAATCCCATGAAACGACATGACTGATGAGAACCACAATTATATTGATGTGATCAGTTTAGATGCAAATTTTCAAGTTAGGGCCTTGAGGTTTCATCCAAAGGGAGAAGAAAAGGTTGGAATTGTTTCTTTCTCAAGGGTATCTCACGATCAAGAGAGCTTATCAGTCCCTAACTGAGGGTGACCTTTTCTTTCATAAGAATTAAAGCCAATGATGATAAGGTAATTAATGCATCTTGAATCACTCCTCACTGGACTCACACACTCTCTTTTCATATTTTCACCTTTGCTGTTTGGTGCATATTAGCAAAGGTATATATTCAATATGGCAGCAGATCTGGCAAGGAATCCATTTACCAGCTCACAGTAGTCAACATGTCAACTATACGTAAATGATTTTTTTTTCTTGTACCAATGTTTGTTGAAGTTGTCAGCCATCTACCTTACTAGTAAATTCAGCAATGCAGTAGTAGCAGGTAATGTATTACTGCTATGAAAACGTAGATTGAGTGAGGTAAAACTAAATTTAATTATGTAATACCTACCTGTCTGTAGTAGGAGATGATTGTGACATAAGTGATGATGAATCAACTGATACTTTTTCTAGGAATTTTGAGAAGGTGGTTTGTACTGCATCCACTAGTTTTTGCCTCATGTCAACAAAGTGTACTTCTTTTAATTGCATGAGATTTCTTGGTGTTTCTTTACTGAAGGACATTACTGCTTGGCAATATTCTTGTGTGCAAAACTTGAGAGGAACTCCAAAGATACCTGAAAGAATATTGTAATAAGCAGAATCATTTTAATGACAATCAAACATCCTACACATTTGTAAGCTACGTAGTCAAACAGACAAACTTGCAACAGAAGCTCAATTATCTTATGCACTGAAGTTAAAGAATGACAACAATTACTGCATAAAGTTTATAAAGTCTTTATTATTACTGTACCTTGTTCTTATGTTGCTGCACTTTTCTGGAAATGAACAATGCATTAATTAGGGACTTTGTTTAACAAACCTTACAGTCCAACAAAAGGAACAAATTCATGTGTCCTACTATTATGAGTGACTCCTTGATACTGACTTCTTTATTTTCTGGTTGGAGGGATCACCTAAAGTGATTTAAAAATAAGTTACAACTTATGAAGGTGACCTGCCCAACTAGTCTGACTGCAATAGCATCTCATGAAATGTGGGTACAACTTGAAACTAAGCAGAAAGGCTTTTCGAATTTTACCAAACATTTTCCTAATGTTTGTGGAGTCTGATGCATGTGCTTAAAATAAGTGAGTTCTCACCTGCACTAATTGGGGGAATAGCAATGGTCTCATATCCTATACCATTGGATATTTCCAGACATTTCTTGACAGTGTCCTTTAGAACAGCCAGACATTCTGTTGGATTTCTATAATAATTCCATCTGGGTCCAACAGCATTCAAAATCTGTTTGCATTTTAAATCTCCTGCTGTACAGGCTCGAACCTCTCCAACATTCAATCTTCCCCATGTTTGGACAGAATTCTTACAGTCCTCCTTGAATTTAAAGCCTGCTGCTTGTTCTATGGCATACGCAACACTTGCACCATTGACAAGATCTTCATTTGCTGCATTCACAATGCAATCAACTTTGAGTTTGGTGATGTCCCCCAAGTAGATTTCGACAACAAGTCCCTCTCGAGTCTTGTAAGACTGAGCTGATTTTAATGTGTGTTTAGAGCTATGCAGGTCATTTTTAAATCCTGTCATGTCTCGTAATGCATGTTCCTTTTCACTCATAACCTGCAGATTTCTCCTATTCCGCTTGGTAACTTCACGTAGACCAAGTTCTGTCAACAGTATATTCTTCAGCTTTACGGTCTCTTCATACATTCCCCACATCACTACTCTTACTTTCATTTCATCCTCAACATAGCAACAAAACTCATGTTCACTTCGATTTTGAACAAATGTTCTTATTTTGGATATGTGTTCCTTGTCAAGTGATAAAACTTCCTTGTGATATTTTCCAAGATTCTGCAGGAATTCAAGAACAGCATTTTGAATTTCAAAGCCTTCATCTCTCTTGGCTCGAATAATCATTTCATCATTTTCAAAGGTAACACTGGATGTTTCATGGACAATTTTTCTTGCAAGTATAAGTTTGAACTGATCAATGTCCATTTTCATTCTAATGCTTCCTTTGATGTCATGTAAGCGCAAGTTATCAGATGATAAAAGTGCCTGCCCTGAAAGCTTCGAGGCTGATCCATTCCATTGGCTTTTGAAGCCATACTGCTCCTCCATATCCTTTGAATGGTCATGAAGAACAACACTGGCATCCATGTAACTCACAACTCCAGGGACAAAAGTGCCAGTGACATTTGCAAACACCTGCAAAACAACAAGTATAACTTATTGCACCATTATTAAAACTACAACAACTACAACAACAATGAAAACAAGAAAATTCAGTGTATTTTTTGGCCCAGACTTACTATGGTGGGGTCATAAAAGTTTACAATCATGAAATTTATTACCTTTAAGACAGCTGTGAAGTTAAATGGGTAGGCAAAAAATAGCAAAAGCTATTATGTACAGCACTGGATGAAAAGTGCAGAAAAGTAGTTTAAAAATACTGATTAGCGACTTTAATCTTGTAGATCAAACCTTGGCTATGCTACCTACAATCAAACTGAGAAGCACAAGTGTGTACCTCAAACATAGTTTTTGTTCCTGTTGTTGCTGGAGAGTGGTAAAACTAATTTTAATTATGGAATACTTACCTACTATTATTGCATTGCTTACTCTTTTACTTGCTCTTTGTACAAAGCAAAAATATTCCTCTTCCAATCAGTAACTGAAGGTCTAAAGCAAAAACAGGACAATAACAGTCCGATTCCTCTTGTATTTCCATCATTTGGAATAATGTCCTTCTCTTACTTTGATTATGCATGAAGGACTTAAGAGAATGGAGGGAGGAGGGATTTAAGCAATAATAGTGGGTAAGTATTACATAAAATTAAATTTATCCCAATGAAAATTTATTTTAATAGCAGTATTACACGCTTTGATTACTTTACATACTTTACAAACCATGATGGTGGTCTAAAGATAAACTGTCAAAGTGAATTTGCCATCTGCTGTAGTAGGGTGCTCTACTGCAGACCGGAGGATGGCTTGACACAATTGTACCTCATACATAAATGCCTTTGCCCTGGTCTAACACTGATTGCAGGCATACATGAGCAAAATACATCAATGGGTTTATTAAATACCAGCAAAATTAAAAATCTTTAACCAAAATGTAATTCAAACTTTCTATGACTGTCACTAAGACCCCAAGGCACATGGAGCATGCAAGCATGTTGCTGAAGAATCATTTAATTTCATAATGATGCAAGCCAAGTATGATGAACTTGAGGACCTCAAGGGAGAATAGTCCTTGACAAATGAGTCACCCTCTATAAATAAAGCATTATTATTATTATTATTGCCAAATTTCAGTGTTGTTTTCTTAATCATGCTAACAAAGATATTGTCAAAGTTGTGATGGATGGACAGCACAAAATCAGCAAGTCTGCTTCTATTCAGCATCAATTCCCTGTTATTTCTGGTTTCAAGATCTTCTGTCACTTCAAAAAAGCAACCTCATTTAATTTATTGATGTTCATGAAAATCCTAACCCCCTAAACTTTAAATTTTACTTAATTTGATAAAATTTTAAGCAAATTAAAAAATATGCTGTAATTACAGAATTGTTTAATTTATCAATAATAAAATAGAAGTATATATAATATGTACATGTATACATTACTCATCGTAACATCAACAGTTGTGTCAAAAAGTCAAAAACTATTTCCACACAATAGGGAATCACGATTCCTTATGAAATAATATATTTAAATTTATGTAAAATCTTACTTAAAATGAGGGGCCCCGAGTGGCCGTGTGGTCTAAAGCGCTATCCATTACGGATCACTGCCATCTCACCTCTGTCTGCATGGGTTCGAGTCTCGGATTCGGCCAATGTGGGTATGTGAGAAAGCTTGCCAGTAGCTTTTCATAGGTCGGTGGTTCTTTCCGGGGTTTTCCCGGGTTCTTCCTCCACCATTAATACTGGCCGCCATGTATAGCCTATCGTGTGCTGAAAAATGGCGTTAAACCCTACAACAACAACAACTACTTAAAATGTTTGAAATGGATCTGATTTTTGTAAACTGTCTTAACTGTGGCATCAAGCCAATGTAAATAAATCCACATGATACAAAATAAATACTGATAGCATATAAAAAACATGAAAGTGAAACTGGCACACTGTTCCATGTACATTATGCTGAGACATTAAATATTTAATTTAATACCATTATTGAATGAAATCTGAGCCAGCATTTAATCTATGTGGAAAGGTTCATAAATGAAGGAGCATGAGGGTTTTGATGTGGAGAGATTCATGGATGTAGGACCCCTAAATTTGTATGTGCTGATATTAGCTGTTTTTTTAAACAGTATGACTAATTTTACAAATTATATAAAACTTGTAGCAAAATTCAATTAAAAGATAAAATAAAACAAAGCAAATGAAGCTAAAATTTTCAATGATATATTAAACGTTTTAGTAAGTTTATTTATAATATTTTACAAACATGCAACCTTGGGAGAAAACAGTAAAATTACTTGATTCATGATCTTTCTGTTCTTTACAGCTAATTTAATTTCCATTTACTCTATTGAATAGTGAAAAGAAATATCATATATAATAAAATTTTACCATTAATGATGGAACATGATCTTTTTTGGAAGATGAAACCCACCAATCATTTTTCTGATTGCTCTGACACTAAGACTCATTTGATTAAAGAAAACAATTCTTTGAAACAAGCAGGAGTTTTGAGATCCTTTGTTCGTCTCTCAAACAGATACAGTCATGTTGCATTGCTCTTGTATTTATTTATCTGAAAATTACTTTTGATTTGCAAGATATCCAACCTTCAAAAACTGTGAACACAAAATTGTAACAGTCTTATGTATATTTAATTTATTATGTGTATTTAATTTATTATTATTATGTATATTTAATTTATTATGTGTACATGATTGATGTTAAGGTAGTTATGGCCTACCGGACTTTAATCATTTACTTAAAAGATGTTTACTGATATCTGAGTTCAAGGTCTTGTGTTATTTACAAACTTAGAATGTTCTAGAATTTTGACCTTGTTTACAAGTTAGTGAAGCTTTCCAAAAAATACAATTGTACCATAGGTCAGGTGACAAGTGACGTACCAACAGTCTTGATGTATCACAATGACATAATCCATAATGTTTTTTGAATGAATTCACAATAATCCTAAAGTAGTGTTTAAGTCCAAACAGTCAATGAGAACTTTGTCATTCCAATGAATAATTTTAATAAATGATTCCCCTCAAATTATACTTGAACACAACAGTAAATGATTCCACAGCCATAAAATAGGAATAGAGACTTTGTTTGAGATACAACACAATAGAATGCCTATGATGTGGGTCATTTCAGACAGAAAATTCAATCAAAGTCGTAACTAAGTTTAAACCTTGAACTTACAATTTATAATCATGACAAAACATATGAAAACAAAATATGACAGAAGTCAGGTTGGCCAAATCTGTACCTTCAATTATGGACAGAGGTCAAGCACATAATATAATTAAATACACATAACAGATACCAGGAAGTAAGAATTCTGAAAACTGAAATTTAAAACTAAATAAATAAGTAAAATGTAGTATGTAAGGGGGGGGGGATTAACTAATATTATGTAATACTAATTTTAATTATTTAGTACTTACCTGATATTATCTGCATTGTTTCATCCTTTCCTGGTGCTAACACAACAACATCCCAGTTTGATACCTTAGTCAGCTTCCAACACTTGCAATATCATCCTTTTTTTTACTTTAACTGAGACTGAAAGATCAATGTGCAGAGGGAGAAAGCAATTTCACAGTGATGATCAAAATATCTGATCACGTCTAAAAGATGCGAGTCCAACACTATAGTGGAAGCCATGGAGAATATAAAGTGTTTAAAAGGGCTTCTCTATAGCCCTTAATAGATCAGCTTTGCAACTAGTAAAGGGAATCCAGATATGATCAATGCATTTTGTGCTGTACCAATCTAACAAAATTCCCCACTTGGCATCATAAATTATTGAGCTCAACTGTCTTCAGAATAAGAACTGGTCAGGTAATACTTTTTCCCCCTAAAACCAGTTATTAAGAAAGTGATAAAAGTAGCACTGCATCACACACCGAGGTACTCAAACCTAATTTTAAAAGAGGGACACACATAAATGAAAATTATGCATGGAGTGGGAGGAAAATATCAAACATGACACAAAAAGGATATGACTGACAATGGAAATGCCAAAAAAACCCAACTTAGATAATGAAATGTTGGACACCCAGAAGACGCATGAGAACCACACAAAGTCCATGGAAAAGAAATATGATTTCCAAATGATGTAAGCTGACAAAGGTATCAGACAGGTTCTGTTGTTTTTTATTTTAGACCCCCAATTACTAATTGGAAGGAATAATTTCCTAGGACTGGGGAATTGTACCAGGAAAAGATACAGCCATAACCACTGGCAATGTATTACCAGTATTAAAACAAGCAGTAAAAGAACAAAAGTTAAAATAAAGACACTCAGTAAAATTTGATAAACATTGAGCTGATTATCACTGACTAAAATAAACAATACAAAGAACATCAATAAAATCAAGTAGAATACAAACTTTAGTAGGATCCTTATTTTTATCTGTGGTTTTCATAGACTGGCCACCATCTACAGCTGTACTGAGAGTTCCTTCTTTCTTCCCTTTCAACGGAACTTTGTTTATTTTTACAACTAAAAATAGCAAGAGTACCATAAACAACATATTATACATCTGCCATGTGCTTAATATTTGTCTATGTGGATACTAGTAAGGTATGGCTGATTACTAACTAAATGGTTCAAATGAGCTTAACCTTTGGTTAAGGCGTGCAGTCTTGAACTAAATGTAATTCACTGAAGCCATTTTTTTCTTTTTAGACATACCAGAACTGTGACCTCTGACCTTTAGACATCAGAATTGACAGGTTTCTTATTACCCTAAGTGCAAGCTACCTGCAATGCTTTGTCAAAGAACCTACTGTACAACAAAAGTTATTCTGAAAAAAAGAAGAAATTTTCTTCAAAACACCATGACCTTGATCTTCAGCCTTTTGATAAACACTCTCTACCCATTTCCCCAAGTGCAAGTCATCCACAAAGCAGAAACCATTTTTCTTTTCTCTGTCACAGTAGCCATGACATTTTGACCTCAAAATCAGTAGGTGTCTTCCTTATTCCAAGCGCAAGTCATCCACAAAGCCTAGTTAACTACAGATTGTGGAGAATGCAAATTATTGTGCAAAATCCATTTTCTTCCATAGTTATCTTGACCTTTGGCCCTGAAAAATGATAGGCAAGAAACTTCACTCCATGGGAAAGCCATACACAAAGTGTGGAATCTGTACATAGAGGAGACCTAACGTTATTATGCAGAAACCTTAGCTCTTTTACACTAAAATTGATAGATTTTGTTTTCCTTACTTCAAGTGCATGCCATCTGCAAAGTTTGGTAACTAGCTGAAATTAAATTGATAACAGACAGACAGACATACACTTGGTAAATGGATGAAAAATATTTTGTAATACACTCCACATTACGGCAGGTACATACAAATGAATCAGTCACAAAGATTTTTACCACTAGAAAAAAGGTTAATCATAATCACATCTGTTAATTCTGGAATATATACACAACTTTCCTCAGAAATATATTTACGGTAAGATGATAAAATTACTAACAGTTCTCTATGGATATGTGGTGCTAAATGGAGTCCTTCCATTTCAAATCCATTCAGCCTAACAATTTTGCCAGTCAAACTCAGATTTATCTTATATTGTGCTTTATGCCATTAAAGGTAATAAAAGTCATGAAAAGTTTTGAATAACTTATGATCTAACTCTTAAATCTTTCAAATTGTTACAATCTGAGTAAGATTTAAGGCATGGTGGCAAGATATTAATGCATAGAGGAGCAATTAAGGCATGGTGGCAAGATATTAATGCATAGAGGAGCAATTAAGGCATGGTGGCAAGATATTAATGCATAGAGGAGCAATTAAGGCATGGTGGCAAGATATTAATGCATAGAGGAGCAATTAAGGCATGGTGGCAAGATATTAAAGCATAGAGGAGCAATTAAGGCATGGTGGCAAGATATTAATGCATAGAGGAGCAATTAAGGCATGGTGGTAAGATATTAAAGCATAGAGGAGCAATTAAGGCATGGTGGCAAGATATTAATGCATAGAGGAGCAATTAAGGCATGGTGGCAAGATATTAAAGCATAGAGGAGCAATTAAGGCATGGTGGCAAGATATTAATGCATAGAGGAAAAATTAAGGCATGGTGGCAAGAAATTATGGTGCAGTGGAAAAATCAAGGCATGGTGGCAAGAAATTAAGCTACAGTGGAAACATCAAGGCATGGTGGCAAGAAATTAAGGCATAGTGGGAAAACCAAGGTGTGGTGGCATGAAAGTAAGGCATAGTAGAAAAAAAAATGCATCGTGGTAAGTTCATATGCAGTATGTAAGATATGGTGGTTCCATGTGTTTTAATGACTAAGGGAAAGCTCAGTATGATATATAAATAAGATGCTCAAGTTGGCCTGACAGTGCTCACCTATCTGACATATGCCTAACAGAAAAAAAACAAGAGCAGGTGACCAAAATATCGGTGTCAGGAGGATGCTTTCTGCTGAAATATCTTCCAATGCAGTTGATTACACATTATGAAAACAGATGTTTCTGTTTTTGTAACAGTGATAATGCCTGACAGACAGTTGGCATCTTTTGCATAAAACTGAAAGTCCTTCAGAGAAGGACATGATCTGTTGAATCTGGTCACATATTTTTGTGAGTGGTATTTCAGAAAAGTTGTTCCAAGGTTTTTCTACTTATTGTAACACTGGCCATATTTGATGAAGGATAGGAATCATTTGTACAAACTTGAGAGCCATAAATCCTAGAAAGCATTTTAATTTGATCAAATTCTAAAGAGTGGTTTTCAATAAGTCTCATTAAAGCCCTTTAGTAATATCATTTGATGGCAAATCATCATTTTTTGTATAAATATGAATGCATTTCATGTTAGGATACCTTCTGATTAATTTAGTCAAATTCTGTTTTTCAGTTTTCAATAAATCTTTCAAAGGTTCCTCTATCTTTTTATTAACCTTGTCCGTATCTGGTAATTAACTGGTATGATAGGTACAGAACTGAAACAACTCCATGCAAGAATGCTATCAAATTCTTAGTTTTAAAAAGTTTTTACATGTTCTATGTTTTTAAGAACAATGTGTATATTTCAGGAAGAATCAATATAATTTGTACAAGCTTTAGATCACATTTGGTCAAATTTCTGTTGGTGTGTTTTGCGAAGAAATTATTTCAGGATGTTTCTAAGGTTTGTAATGGTGGATATATTTGATGATGGGTTGGTTAATCTGTACAAAATTTTAAGATCTCTATTTAATGATGCTTTCTACCACCTTTAGTCAAATTCTGTCACAAAGACTTGACAAAAAGTCATTTACAGGTTTTCTAATATTCGTAACTGTTGCCATAATTGAAGACATATCTGCCTTGTTTTATATAAACCTGTGAGTCCATCATACCATCATGTTCTCTACCAAGATAGCCCGAAACTGATATTTCAGTGTTTTCTTTTAGCAGAAGCTGAAAATAATAAATGTTAATGGACACATGATGGATCATACATATAAAGGGCCATAACACAAGCTCACTTTGTGTATGGACAGGTGATATAAAAAAAACCACAAGATGATTTTGAATGGTAATATTGATCACCACATTATAATACAGATACAATTTAAAATTTTCCCTACCAGTATTTTAAGCCAATGAAGTGGCATTTTACTTGGTCAAAACAAAAGTACCATAAATATTAGAGGATACTCCTCCTCAATGTTAACAGACAGCACTGACCAATACTTAGAAATCATGACCATGACCATTTGACCCTTAAAGTATCTGATACCTTAACAGTTCCCAAGGAAAACAAAGCAAATGCAAAAATGCAGCTAAAAGATGGTTTTAAATGCAAGTAAGAGGCCAGTTCCTTCCCATAACAGCATGCCATCCTAAATATTTATATGGTTTGGAATTAAAACTATTTTACAGAAACTATTTCCACTGTTCTTGTTAAAGTGGCATAGCAAATTTTTTTTCTCAGGGGTGGGGGGAGAGATTATTTTGCTATGCCACTGTTGTGTTACAATTATCATGACCTTATCCAATTATTTTACTAAGGTACATGGTTCAGAAGTTATCTGACTGTGGAAACATTTCTTTTTATTTAAGTCATTTTGACATAAAATTTCGACCTTTTGATACCCAAAAAAGGTTTCTCAAATATCCCAAGTGCACTCCAACTACAAAGCTACATTGTACTTTCTGACTGAGAAATTCAAACTTCGTTGTCTATAAGGAAAGATTTTAGGATGATGTTGTTGTTATAAGACTTGATAAAAAAATAAACTGTAATCCAAATTTAGATCATTAATCTTTCAGATTATGCAAGTTATGTACAAGGTGTGTGTGTGTGTGTGTGTGTGTGTGTGTGTGTGTGTGTGATTTGGATTTTCAATGTAGCTTTAACAATTTTTCAGTCATATCACTCTGATGTCTGCAGCATGACAGTTTACAGTGATGTCTAGCACTGGGGCATCATGCTGCAGACATGTAACATCATTTCCCACCCAGTCACATTATCCTGACACCAGGCAAACCAGTCCTAACACTAACCTCTTAATGCTGAGCACCAAGTGAGGCAGCTGATAGTACCATTTTTATAAGTCTTTGGTATGACTTAGCCAGGGTTTGAACCTGTGACCTCCCTCATCTGAGGCAGACGCTCTAACCACACTGAAGCACTCAGTTACAAAAAAGAAGATATTCAGTAAAAATATGATATGAAAGAGTATCAATCTACCTCGATTTTATCAGCAACATGCAACTACAATCAAAATACATATCTCAAATTTAATTTTAGCATGCAAAGTTGTACCAAGATCATTCAGCTGCATAGTATGACCTGGATCATTTTAATAAATTTTTACACACTATAATTTACCTCTCCTTGGAGAAGAGTACAAAAAGTGGAGCTCATGATATACCATTTTTTAAATATAAAGATTTTTTGCAATAAAGTTAAGTATAACCAGCATGCATATAACAAAAGATTGTTTCTATCAAAAACAAATTCTTGATTAAGTCTATTTTCCAATGATATTCAAATAAAAGAAAACTGAACAATTTGCCTGAAGTCAATACTGAAATGTATTTTGCTGATGTAAATCTATTTTTGGTACATGTATTTCTATTGTGAAAAGTCTAAATATTTAGCTGTAACTTAAACTTTTTACATGCAGTCTGCTCATCACAGGCTAATAAAATTGTTCAGGGAGGTAACTAAAGGATCTCAAAGACTGAGGAATGAGAACACAATGGAATCAAAATTTTCCACAAAAAAATAAATGAATATCATCACTATGAAGGAGAAAAATGATTAAAAAAATGTCTGAAGCAACTTCATGGGTCAGCAATATGTCAACGATAATTTATTTACACCTTAGCCAGGTCTGTCTAAGCAGTGACATCTGTAAATAATGTGTATTTATTTACAACTGTTCAGTCCAATATTAGCTAATACTGGATAACAGTTCCTTTGTAAATAATTGCAATCATTAATAGAATGCACCCCCAAAACACCATGAATATACACTTAAAGCAATTACAGCAACATTTACAAATTCTTTTAATATCTAATTCAGAAATTCTTTTAATATCTAATTCTAAGTCAATGTACCTCTCTCAGTATGGGCATGTGGATAGGGAATGCCTTCTAAATAAAGTAGGTTAGTTTCTAAGTTGGCTCTGATGCTGGATTTAGTATCTTTGTCCTTGAAGACAGCAGTCGTACTCCCTTTCTGGTAAGCCTCTTCTAGCACTTGAGAAACTTCTGGGTCTGCTCTAATTCTGCTCTGCTTCCCTCGTTCATAAATATTTATTATGTACCACACTCCAGTTGCAGATTCAAAACATTTCTCTTCAGTAGCCTATGAAAAGGTCAAAAACAGCATGACTAGAAAAGAAATTTAAATAATCCAGAATACTTGACAAAGTGGCTCAGGAACAACACAAGAGTCCCTCAAAGGGACGATAATCTTATGCCCAAAAGGAATTTTCAGGAATCAAAGAATGAGCCCATTTCATTTGTTCTTTTATATTTTTAACTGATTAGTATTCAAACCATCTCTGATATTCTTGACAAACTCAACATACGAAGTTTACATACAAAAATATTTTCTCACATGCCTGAGTTAGCAATTTGTCCACAAGATACTTTAAGTGCAGTACAAAATTCTGCATAATGGCCTTTGATCTTGAATCTAATGTGAAGATACACTACCATGCTAATTTTGGTTAACTATATAATTAAATTCTTGGGAGATAAACAAAGTTACTTAAGTAATATTATTCAAGTACATATCATATATATCCACAAACTTGGATTCTTAAACATCCATTCACACTTGTTTCAACTATTATACTCACAAGCCTGTACAAGAAAAAGTCTGAGACAATACAAGGACATTTGTACTTAAAATTATGTTTGAGTGCTGACTATCAACTTGTTCTTTAGAATGCAACTAATACAAAGTCTGGTCAAACTTCACTTGTATATGTACAAGTCACTCTGTTCAAAACCTCTGTGAAGTACAAAAATGCAAGCAATGACCTCTTTGTTAGCCCTAAGGTCAATGCATTCATGCTGGTGGTTAGATCTACATCATTTTCATTAACAACTGATTAAATATTGCAAGATGTGTATTAGTAAAAATCCCATGCCAATACCACCATTCATGCAAGATTGCAAGAGGTGTAGTGATAAGATTTTTAAATAGTCAGAAATGGTGATATATTTGAGGTCACTATGTTTATTCAGAACCAGCTACATGTTAAATATGTCTTTTAGTAAAAACACCATATCAGTATAACCATCTGCTCAGAAGAAATACCTACATTAAGATATTCAAGTTGACTGTTGAGGCACCTATCCTTTTTTAAGGCTGAATCAACATCATTTTAAAAATGTCACAACTATATACTGAAAGAAGCAAGAGCCCACTGTTTTTCTCCTGAATGTTGTTATGTGCACATGTTTGGGAGACATAAGTGTTAAAAGACTGATCACATTTTGTGAAGACATATAAGTGTCATTTTCATTTAGGACCTTCCACATACAGTGATGTGTTTAAAATAGCATGTCAGTAAAACCATCCCTCAATGAGGAACTGTGGTGATAGCAAGATTTTCGTGTTGGAGGTCAGACTGGCACCATTTTCATTTTGTACCAACTAGACATCAAGAGTATTATGGACATAACTCCATATTGATATTATATTACCATCCATTCAGGAAAAGTGGAATAACAAGATCTTCAAGATGGCAACCACTGTATCTTTGTTGGATTTTATATTGGAATCATTTACATTTAGGACCATATAATAGGAAGCCTTTTGGTGAAAACGCCATAAGGACATGCCCATCCATTCAGAAGAAACAATAACAAGATTGTCAAGACGGATATGATGGCCATCAAATTTCAGGTCTGATCAGCACTATTTTCATTTAAAACCATCCAGAAACAGTAATGTTCATGCAACGTTTTATTTCTCTATTTTATTTTTAAGTTGATCGATTTGTATCAGAATTTTTTAATGTTAAGCAAACTGTTACAACTCTATGGCCTTAATTTAAGTAACTGTAAAGAAGCAAAACCAACAAACTTATTAAAATTAACAAATAATTTATGCCTCTAAGTTGCAAAGTGAATTTTTAAAAAGGAACTTTACAGTATTGTGAATTTAACTCAAAATAATCCTAAATATTCTATCACAAAACCAAAAGTATAGAATGTTCTAAATGAATTCCAGTACTGAATGTACTAATGTACCAATAGTCTTGAATAGTTTAATGTAATAACAGTCTTGATGTATCAAAATGATATAATCCAGAATGTCTTTGAAGGAATTCACAATAATCCCAAAATATTTTATAGCCCAAAAAGTCAATGAGCGCTTTACAATTCCAATGAATAATTTCAATAAATGATTCCTCTCAAACTATATCTAAACACAACAGTCAATGACTCCACAGAGTGAGGTTAAAAGGGAATGAATAATTTTGTTTGCTTCTTTCTTACATATTAATTTCACTTGTTGTAAGACAAAATAAAGTGCCCAGAAAATAGGTTATAAGTTTGTTCCAGAATATTCTAAGTTTGTAAATATGGCTAGACCTTGAAAGCAAATATCAGTAAACAATTTATTTATAACTTACAAACATAACAAAAATCAGGTACACATAAAACTCTATTCTCAATCATGGACAAAAATCAAGCACACAATATATACATAAGACAAAAAGAAGCCTATTGTTTAACTTTCCCATAAGAAAAAAATGGGACCCATGCTTGCCTCTACATCATAAGCAAGATTGCATGTTATCAGGGAATGCTCAAATGAGGGAGGGGAAAATATTTTGAGTTGAAGATTCAGTTATGGTGGTAATTATTCTTAACAATGATTTAAATAAAATATGCCACTAGGGATGACAGTTGGTAAATTTTAAGCCAGGAATAACCAAATGTATGAGTGTAAACAAAAGAAAATGTGTCCCTCAATTTCATCCAACCTTGTTTATGGTGAATACACAAATTCAGGACTCTATCAGCTACAAGTATCATGGCTTAAATTTTGATCGTAATGGCCACTGGAATACTCGTTGAACAGAAATATCTAAGATGGCATGACACAAATCCAGTGTCCTGCAAGGACACTATTTGAAATTGGTAGAATATCAATTGCAATATCTCTTTTTTGTTTTATTAGACCTGTATACGATGTGTTATTTGATAACTGCCCTACAAAAAGAGTAAAAAAATTTACAAACTTCTATAAGGTAAATTGTTACTAGTGCCACAAATATCTGCTTGAACTTAACAAATTTGGAAAAAACTAGGAAAAATCCTATAACTACCAAAAGCTTCATCATGCAAATAATCCTGAAACTTCAGTACTACATGAGCCATGCTTACAACAGGTAATACAGTAACTCCTTACACACCAGTGTATAAACTTTAGACCCAAAGTAAATTTTCAGTTGAATGCAACAACTGCATACCCACAATGCATACCTGTCATATTCCCAGACAGTGTTGGGCTTTTCTGAGACTCAAAAATTCTGTTTTGAAGACCCAAGGAGGGTCAGTGTGCATGACCAAAAGAAACCAATGTCATCTAAATGAGAATAAGATGTTTTAATGTAAGTATATAGAAACAAAAATGATTGTAAATTCAAATCCTAACATAAGAAAATAACAAATCTGTTTTCCAGCATTCAATATACTTACAAAGAAAAAAAATAGTTGGTAAACTTAGAATTGTCAAATATCATCACAGTACATATATATATATATATATATATATATATATATATATATATATATATATATATATATATATATATATATATATATATATCTGCAAACACTCATATAATCACAACAACATGGACATTATACAAAAACATACACCAAGTTTCTGTCTTCAAAATTCATTGGATAGCAAGGTATAAGTTTAGTTAGAAGCAGTCCTTAGTAGTTCAATAGGGAGTATATAGGTAATGCAACTACCATTAATGTTCATCTTCAGAATTTGGAAATTATGAAAAATCTGGACCAGAAACTTTTACATTTGCAACAACAAGAAGGGAATGAACTTAAACAGTTATTATTCAAATATGAGCACTTGTTTCCAGGTATTCCTACGAGGACAAACAAAATTTTTCATGACGATGAAATTGTAGATTCAAAACCTGTGAAACAACACCCATACAGGATGAACTCTCTCAAACAGGAATACCTGAAAAAGGAAATTCAGTATTTGCTGGAAAATGATTTTGTAGGGCCCAGTAAAAGTGATTGGAGTTCACCATGTATACTTGTTCCGTAACCAGATAAAACTTTTCGCATGTGCACTGATTATAGGAAGGTGAACAGTGTGACAAAACAGATTCACTTCCATTACCAAGAATCGATGACCGTATTGATAAAATTGGAAATGCCAAGTACGTCACCAAATTTGACCTTCTGAAAGGATTTTGGCAAATTCCACTAACGGAAAGGGCAAAGGAAATTTCGGCTTTCGTGACTCCAGATAGACTATCAATATAAAGTAATGTCATTCGGGATGACAGGTTCCCCAAGTACTTTTCAAAGCTTGATGAATATGATTACCTCTGGTCTAGATAATTGTGATGCTTACATTGATGATGTCATCATCTACAATGACACCTGGAAAGAACATCTAGTCATGATTCGGAAATTCTTTGACAGACTCACTCATGCAAATTTGACAGTCAATTTATCTAAGAGTGAGTTTTGCCATGCTTGTGTAACTTTTCTAGGACATATTGTGGGACATGGTCAAGTTAAACCTATAGATGCTAAGGTCAAGTCTATCTCTGAATTCCCTGTGCCTGTCAGTAAAAAGCAACTGATGCGATTTTTAGGTGTGGCTGGATACTATCAGAAATTTTGTTCCAATTTTTCTAATATTCCTGAACCCTTGACAAACTTGTTGAGTAAGAAAAACAAGTTTCTTTGGACTGAAAAATGTCAGGAGGCATTTGATAGGTTAAAAGCCATATTTAAAAGTGCACCGGTTCTTACAGCTCCAAATTTCAATCAATCTTTTAAACTATCTGTTGATGCGAGTGATGTTGGGCTTGGAACAGTATTGATTCAAGAAGATAGAAATGGTGTTGATCATCCAGTGTGCTATTTCTCTAAGAAATTAAATAAGCACCAAAGAAATTACTCAACAGTCGAGAAGGAATGTTTGGCTTTAATATTGGCATTACAGCATTTTGAAGTTTACATTAGTTCAGCTCCTTCTTCGGTTGTTGTGTTTAGTGATCAGAACCCCCTTACTTTCATCGGCAAGATGAAAAATAAAAATCAAAGATTATTAAGGTGGAGTTTGTGTTTACAACAATATAATCTTGACATCAGGCACATCAAGGGAAAAGATAATTTAATTGCAGATGCACTTTCCCGTGTATAGAAATATTATTTCATGTACACTTTGTATAATTCATAAGTTTTCTTATGTAATTTTATTTTACCTCATGTATAATTTACATATGGTAAAAAGAAAGCTTTATTACATAAATCTTTCTTTTTCTTTATGGGGGGAAGTGTTACATATATGTAATTTAATTACTTGTGTATTAGTTTTAAAATTCTTTTTTACTTTATTTTTGTTTCATTACATTTTATTGTAATGATAATTTTCACGGGATCTGACTATTTTTGGAAAATTCAGTCTTTTGTTTTGACCTGATTAGAATGCAAAAGGTTGCTTTATCACTATTTTTAGCTCACCTTGGTTGAGACATTTGTAAACAGTGAATGAAGATGATTGGTCATTACCAAGGTCATGTTTGACCTACATGTTAGCTAAGTTGTAAACAGCCTTTTTTTATTTCCAGCGTGAAAATCTGATTCTTAGATAGGGCTATTTTAGGCTACGTGCTAAACGGCATTTTTTTTACTGCGCTGTTCAAATTGGTGATCATGTAGCCCCATCACGTGAGCCACTATGTGACCTAAAATCGTGGGTTAGAACAGCCATTTTCTAGTAGATTTATTGAGTCATATTTTACACCTTTAGAGCTGAAGGTGTTTTTATTGTTGATGCCAGTTTGTTTTCAAGTTCATTTATTTTTGGGGATTTAATAATTTATATTGTCTGGAAAACATACATAAGTGCTCTTCTTTATGAAAATTCTGGGACAAAGACATTTAGTGGAATTTTATTCTGGAATTCTAAACTGGAACATTATAAATTGTGATTCAACGAGGAACTGTTGCCATCAGTACAACGACCTCATCTGATGTCATCACCTTCCATATTGGAACTTCATCAAGATTCTAACCTGGATTTAATTAGAACTGTTTAGTGACAGGACTTATATTTTGAATTCTAAGATTAATATTTGGGTTATATTCACAAACCATAAGTCCTATTTCATATTTTTACCTTGTTTTCTAGGGAAATCAATTATTTTGTTAAAACTTACAAAGCTTGTTGGCTTCACTCTTTTCTTTTGTTACTTTTTGTATGAGCCTACACGTAACAGTACAGTGTCTTAAGCTCAACCCCTTCACAAAAATATTGATATTTTTTATCAGATCTGTGCCAATTTCATTCAAAACCAAACAAATACTGCAACTAGTGTTTTAATAAAAATCCAAGTGAATGCCAATATTCATACAAAGGGAATAATGAAAAATAGATTGTTATGGTGATGTGTTGGAAATCAGATGCAACTTATTTTGATTAGAAATAAATACACTGAATACAATCATCATTCAGATCAAGAGGCAGTAACAAGATTTTTATGAAAAATGGCTATCCTGCAAACATATTGGAAGTCAGATTGGTACAATTTTCATTTAGCACAAATATGATTGAAAAAAATCTTTAGTGAAAACCCACTTAAATATGACAATCCATTTTGAAGGAGAGGTGTGTGTGTGTGTGTGTGTGTGTGTGTGTCTGTTTTGGATTTTTAATGTGGCTTTAAAACTTTTTCAGTCACACTGTCATGATATTTAGAGTGTGACAGTTTATTACGATGTCTACCACTGGGACATCATGCCACAGACATGAAGCATCATGTCCCACCCAGTTACATTATCCTGATACCAGGCCAACCAGTCCTAACACTAACCTCTTAATGCTGATCTCCAAGCAAGGCAACTGTTAGTATCATTTTTATAAATCTTTGGTATGACTCGATTGGGGTTCAAATCCATGACCTCCTGCATCCAAGACAGATGCTCTAACTACTTAGGCCACCAGAGCAGTGGCAGAGCTACGATAACTAGATTTTCAAGAGGGACACCATGGTTGGTATATTGATTGTTTGCTGTTTGAAGACATGTTTTGACATGCACAACTTTGATATAGGACCAACTAGACCTGATAAGGAGTCTTTCAATGAAAACATACATGTCAATACAGCCATTCATTTTAGACAAGTAGCAATAGCAAGGTTTTAAGAAGATGGCTGTCATTGTGGCCATGCTGGATGTTAGATTGGTACCATTTTCATGCAGGAGCAACTAGATATGATATGAAGTATTTTTGTGAAAATTTCATATCAGGACTTCAAATATGATTTAAAAGACCACCCCTTCTGCCAAAACTCATGGTCAATCAAGACAGGTGATTTCTCCTGTCACATAACACTAAAATTTATAAATCCAAGCATTGAGAATCTGGTCTCTCAAGACAGGTGGTCCCTCACAGCAGTAGTCTTTATGAGCAGTGATAACAAAATTTATTTAAAAAATTCATCACTTTGACTTTACTGGCTGTCCAAGGGGAACCAGTTCACTTAAGACCAGATATCATAATAAGTCTTTTAATGAAAATGGCATGTCAACAGGACCATTCATGCAGGAGGATTAACAATAACAAGATTTTCAAAACTGTCCATATTGGATGACCATGGGTCACCATTTCACGAAAAACCAACTAGGAACAAACGGCCTTCACAAAGTCATGTAGTGAAAATTCCATGTCAACATGACTATCTGTACAAGGAGTGGCAGCAATAACAAGATTTTCAAGATGATGTCAGACCAATATTTTTAAGTAGATCCAACCAGACTTTGTGATGAACATGTTTCTAAAATTTCATGACAATCCTACAAATAATATCAGTAGAACTTGTATAAATGGACAGTAGACTGTCAAACAGACAAGAGACAGGTGGCAGATGAAAGACTATCACATAACCAATACAGCTGATAATAACACTACCCCCAACCATGAGATTTTAATGACACAATATAAACCAAATACAACATATAACAATAGTCACTCAAAGGGGATAATGCTCTACTGACAGAAATGAATTTCCAGGAATTCAAGCTAAGATCATTTCTTACTTTTAATTGCTGAATGTTGAAACCATCTCTGATATTCTTCAGTGATAGCAAGATTTTTAAATAAGCTGGTGTGATGGACATACTGCATGTCTGATTGGTACCATTTTCCTTTAGGACCAGTCAGACATCATTATAAGTCTTCTTAGTGAAAACACCATACCAATTTGACCTTCTATTTAGGGGGAGCATTGAAAGCAAGATTTTCAAGACAGTCATTGTGGCAGCCATACTGGATGTGCAACTGGTACCATTTTCATTTTGGACCAACTAGGTATCATAAGAAGTCTGTTGGTGAAAATCCCATGCTGACAGAGACATAAATTTAGGAGAAGAGATAACAATATTCTGAGAGTCAGCATGCACCATTTTCATTTTGGATGAACTAGACACCATAAGAAGTCTGATGAAACCTACATGCCAAAACAGTTCTCCATTTAAGATGAGAAGAAGATTATATCAGCATCATTTAAACTTGGACCAACAAGACATTATGAGAAGTCTTCTGGTAAAATCCCCATGTTGATATGACTTTCCATTTTGGGGAAGTAACAATAAAAAGATTTTTAAGATGGCTGCCATTATGGCCATATTGGCTACCTGATTCACACCACTTAAAAATCAACTAGTCTTCATGAGAAGCTTTTTGGTCAAAGCATAATATGACAACTATCTTGGAAAAGCAGCAATATCAACATTTTCCAGATGGAAACTGTGGTGGCCATATTGGAGGTTAGATTGTTAGAGCAACACCATTTCTTTTAGAACCAACTAGCACCATAAGAAGTGTTCTTGTGAAAACCCCATGTCATTATGGCTTCTTTTATCAGAAGGAGTAGCAATACCAAGATTTTCAATATGGCTTCTGTACTGGCCATACTGATCCTTTAATCAGTACCAATGGTAATTAGGATCAACATGAATCATGAAAAGTTTTTGGGGAAGCCCCATGTTGATATAACCATCCATTCAGGAGGAGAAGCCATAACAAAATTTTCAAAAATGGTCACTGTAGCACCTCAGATTGGCATCATTTTCCTATAGGACCAACTAGGCATCAGAAGACTTCTTCTGATGAAAACCCCATGCCAATATCACTTTCCATTCAGGGGTAGCAATAACACATGACTTTCAAGATGGAAGCCATAATGGATGTCAGGCAGGCAAAATTTTAATTTAAGACAAGCTAGATATCATAAAAAGTCATGCATTTAATGATAACAAGATTTTCCGATGTCCGAGCAGCATTAATTTTATTATTTATGACCAATTCAACCATATGATGAATATGTGTGTAAAGTTTCATGCCAATCATCCAAGTGGTTTAGGATTAGCAAAAACAAACTTGAGCAAATGGATTGACAGACAACAGATAACAGACCTTCACATAGACTCTTCATATCTATGACCAATTGTGGTTAAAAATAGGTATAGATAGTACATAGTTAGAAACATGATGTGCATTACCATAAATACATTAAAATGTCAGCAGCAAAAGCAGTTTAAAATACAAACAACAATACACACAGCGTGTATATAGTCATGCAGATACAAATCTACATATATTTTAATATGACACATCATAGAATAACATTTTGGTTTGGCAATATAAAAATATTCTCAGTAGCATGCATGCATAAAAGCCATATTGATAATAAGATATCTGGAAATAAGGTTTCTAAAAAGTCAAACTTAAAACTTAAAAAAAATAGTTACATTGTAGTTTGGAGGTGAGTGAAACTTTACTGTAATACCTGCTATTATTTCATTTCTACATCTTTTCCT
Organism: Megalonaias nervosa; assembly: GCA_016617855.1. Classification (NCBI taxonomy): domain Eukaryota; kingdom Metazoa; phylum Mollusca; class Bivalvia; order Unionida; family Unionidae; genus Megalonaias; species Megalonaias nervosa. The sequence continues at coordinate 37,665 of JAECUM010094246.1, read as the reverse complement.
GGTGCAAGTCACCAGTAAAAGGAGATTAATCCCTCCTCCTATTAGCAAGTGGAAGTCTAGAATTTAAAACAAAAATGATCCCAGCTTGCACTGATACAATGATAACCTTCCATCATTTGAAACATCACCCTACTTTGACTTGGAGTGAGACTGAAAGAATGTCAGAGCAGGGAGGATAGAGGGTATTTAAAAATTTCAAAATACCTGATCACTTCTGAATGATGTGGGTCTGACCCTACAGTGGAGAACAGTATTGGAGAGGGCTGCTCTACAGCCTTAATGGTGGATATTGAACAATATTTCCCCTCAAGGAGTTAAATGGGAGGAAGGGGGCAGATATAATGAACATATCACCTACTGCCCCAATTACAAAAATTTTCCACACTGCATTGTAAACCTTGGAGTTCAACTATTTTCTAACCATGCTGATGCTTCTGGTAACCTTGTTTGAAGACTGATCCTCATAGAAGATTGTTTTATGAGCCAAAAATGAAGGTGAAGAAAATTTGTGTTTTTTTGTGCAAGAGGGACACCCTACACTGCAACAGCAGACCCATCTGTAGCAATTCCATTAGGGAATCTACCAACTGGTGAAGGAAATCAATGAAAAATGGCTATTGGAGCAACTGGCAAGCTAACAGGAAAAACAAGAAATACACAAAATACAAGAACTAGAATTAGGTAAGTAATACTAAAACCGGTTACTATGAAGGGATAAAAACAAAGTAGCACTGCTTCACTTGTTGAGGTACTCAAATCCCTTAAATGTAGCAAACAGGGCTACAAATAAATGAATATTATGCTAAGAGAGGAGAAAATATCAAACACTATGCAAAATTTATATGACTGACAGTAAATATGTCAAAAGACCACTCAGATGATGAAACATTACATGAGAACCACAAAAATTTCAAGGTAAAGGAGGACGATAATCCGAATGACATAAGTTGACTAAGGTAATTTACTGAGGTCATGTTGTGCTTTATTCTTGACCTCCAATTATTAACTGAAGAAGGGAATAATTTCCTTGGACTGAGGAATATTACCAGAAACAGATAAGGCCACAACATAATTAATATTTAAAGAAACAGTAAAGGAACATAATTTTAACCAAAGAAACTCAGTAAAATTTGAAAAACATCAAGCTGATTACACTGAAAAAAACAAACATAAAGCACATGTATAAAATAAAAATGAATACAAACCGTAACAGGATACTTATTGTCATTTGAGGTTTTCATGGACTGGCCACCACCTACAGCTGTACTGGGAGTTCCTTCTTTCTTCCCTTTCAACGGAACTTTGCTTATTTCTACAACTAAAAATAAGGGTACCCTAAACAGTACATTATCTGAACCATGTTTAATATTGTATATGTAGTGTTACATGTAGGCTCGTATAAAAGTAACAAAAGAAAAGAGTGAAGCCAACAAGCTTTGTAAATTTAACAAAAATTATTTATTTCCCTAGAAAACAACATAAAAAATAGAAAACAGGACTTACGGTTCGTGAATATAATCCAAAATTTAATCCTAGGATTGAAAAATATAAGTCCTATCACTAAAATGTTCTAACTAAATCCAGGTTCGAATCTTGATGAAATTCCAATATGGAGGCGATGACGTCAGATGAGATCGTTGTACTGATGGCAACAGATCCTCGATTGAATCACAGTTTATAATGTTTCCGTTTAGAATTCCAGAATAAATTTCCACTGAATATCTTTCTCCCAGAACTTTTATAAATATGACGCACTTGTGTAGTTTTCTAGAGAATGAATTATTAAATTCCAAAAAATAGATGAACTTCAAAACAATCTGACATCAACAATAGAAACACCTTGTACCCTCAAGGTGTAAAGATACTACTGAATAAATTTACTACCAATTGGCTGTTTTAAGCCTCAATTTTAGATCACATGGTGGCTCATGTGATGGGTTATGTGACCACTAATTTGAACAGCGCAAAAAAATGACAATTTGCATGTACGCCTTGAAAGAACTTAGAGAATCTTATTATAAGATCAATAAAAAAAGTTGTTTACAAATTAGAGCTATCATGCAAGCAGATCATGACCTTGGTAATAGCCAATCATTTTCACTTGATGTTTACAAAATCTATGAACCAAGGTGAGCTTAAAATAGTTCTGAAGTAACCATTATAATCTAATCGAGTCAAGCCAATTTTCCGAAAAGAGACTCAAATCCAATGAAAATTATCATTACAATAAAATGTAACGAAACAAAATAAAATGTAATGAAACAAAGTTAAAATAAAAAAATTTAAAACTAACACACAAGTAATTAAATTACATATACATAACAGTAGGAACTAGCAGGTAGGGGTGATTATGACTCAGCTTGACCTCTGGTCAAGGTGTGAAATTTTGTGCAAAATGTAATTTGCAGAAACCATTATTCTTTTTCCCAGACTTTCCATTACTGTAACCTCTCACTTTCTGACACCAGAATCAATAGGTTTCTTTACGCAACAAGTGCAATCCATCTACAACGTTTGACAAGGAACATATTGTGCAACAAAAGTTATTCTGAAAAATGAAATTTTCTTTAAATTGCAATGACCCTGACCTTAAGCCTTTTCAACATTCCCACCCCCTTTCCCTACGTGAGCCATCCATAAAGCCTGGTAACTTGGATGGTAGAAAACTCAAATTACTATGCAGAAATCAGTTGTTAAAGGTGACCTTGATGCTGGAAACCAATCATTATATACCTCTTCCTCACCCAATGAGTTATTATGCAGAAAGTACTTTTCTTTTTCAGTCATAGTGGCCCTGACCTTTGACTTTTTCACTTGGAAATAGAGTTCATCTTTACTGCAAGTGCATGCCATCCACAAAAGTTGGTAATTGTAGATTATGGAAAACTTGAGTTATTTTGGGGAAAATAAATTGGTAGGAGGCAGATGGATGGACAAATGGTGAACTGACAAACATATGGAAAGCATAATAAGACACTCTACCTTTACATGAGCATATATAAATGATTCACAATCACAAAGAATTTCACCACTGGAAGAACAGTGAACCATAATCACACATGCTAATTCAGGGATAACTAGAAAAGTTTCCTCAGATAAGTATTTAAACTAAGATGATAAGATAATAGCTCTCAATGGATATGTGGTGCTACCTAGACTCTTTCCATTTCAAGTCTATTCAGCGAAACAAATTTGCCAAAATAAAACAGTTTTAAGAGAAAAAAATTCTGCCGTTCTCTGTGCCATTAACTGAAATAAAAGTCATGAAAGTTATTAAATATAATAAGAAAGTAATGTTCAAGCTCATATAATCTTTCCAATTCTTATAATACAATCATGTGCAAAGTTAAAGGCATGGTGGCAAGAAATAAATCATAGTGGACAAATTAAGGCATGGTGGCAAGATATTAAGGCAGTGGAAAAATTAAGGCATTATGAAAAGTTCATGTCCGACATGTAAGAAATAGCATTGCCACATTCTTTAATTAACTAATTAAGCCTTGTATAATAAATAAAAAGAGACCCAAGTGGGCCTGACATTCCTCACCCACCTGACAGCTGCCTAATAGCCAAACGCTAAGAGCAGTTGGACAATAAATCCGCTTTATGCTGAAATTTCTCCCAATGCTCTTGATTGTATCTTTCAGTTTTAGTAAAGTGGTCATATCTGGCAGCAACCAGCATCACTGGTATGGAAAAAAAAGTCAATCTTTTCTGTCAAATCTGGTTTCTGTCATTCTGCTAAGTGGTATCTGAGAAATGTTCAATGTTAAATCTGATCTGCACATGTATTATGTTCTCATTCAGCAGAAAGAATGAGTTTCATATGGAGTAGTTATGCATGAAGGCCATCAGGCTGAGACATATTTAAAAGCCATATCAAAACAATCCTCCACTCAGAACAAAACAAGAATGTTGTATTCAATTATATTTGCAAAATACTTTCAGCATCTCTGTAACCTGAATTATGATTTTAAAAAGTTTGATTCACTGCATCTAAAAATATTGATATGCAGACATCAAAGAAGACACTTACTAATAAATAGTTCATTTCTGGGTGTGTGATATGGATATTTGTACTTAATGCCAGATCAATCACGTAGAGTTAAATGGGTAAGTAATATTCATCAAGAAAGCCTGCACACTAATACTACATTACAAGCATTGCTGTGACCTAACTTTTCCTCACATTTTCATTTAAAACTTTGATAATTAAATTATTTTTAAGTTTTACAAAACTTGCTTGGTTTTGCTTTTTTCTTTATGTTACTTAGTTTATGACCACAGAGTCATAACAATCAACTGCCCAGGCCTTCCGATCCAGGACTGGTGAAAAAAGGTTGGGGGTTTGGCATTGCACCTTATCGCAAATAAGTCCACCATTGGTCAATCGATTCTGGCACATATCTGAATTGTATTAGTTGATTCTTCTGGGCCAATGAATCTGCTAATACATTTATTCAGCCTGGAAAATGATAAACATGGAAATGGATTTGAAGCTTAAGACACCATTTTAGAAAATCCCATACAAGAACATAAAGGTCGGGAGACATGGTTCCATCCTTGCCATTTGAGACAAGTCGTTATAGTGAAGTTGTCAGACAGAATAAGAACTCCCATTCCATGTAGATTGTCCTGCCACCAATGAAAAGCTTTCAAAATGGGTTTCAGCCTGACAATGTCAATATGTAATGACACTGGGGGAGGGGGGAGGCACACTCCACTGGTTTCCAAGAATAATGGAAGGAGATGTTCCATTACCAGTATTCTGTGCTTGCATCCATACTGTGATTTTGAGAGTAGTACTGTAGAAGCATACCAAATGTGAGATGTGAGCCAAGTGAGGTTGCCACATCTTCTGAGATAGAACTTCATATTTGTGCAGATTATGAGAAGTCAGTGGTGCAATGGGTATAGTCTCAGCTTTCATTTGGAATCATTATAAATTGGTATTGGCTAACTAGAACTAAGAGGTCTGCTGCCACACTGAGCAAACCCAGCAGGCAAAGGAATTCTCCACTGGGCTGATCATCCCTTACATGCAAGGAAGCCACCATTGTCCTGATTTTCAATGCTGGTTTTTGAGGAAGACATACTCTGTTGCTTGAGTGTTGATATTCCATGCCCAGATGAACAAGGTGTTGAGATGGTGTGAGGTCAGACATGGATACTAAGACTGAAAAGGAACAACGGATATCAGGTTTTGCTCCAAGATATAACTCACCTGATGGTTTTGTAGAATGTAGTCCTGGAGTTGCTGTTGCCACCATGGGGGTAGTACAGACATTTTCCCAATCCATCGATCAAGTGAAACCCCAGGGACTGATGTCGAGTCCAACGGGGAGCACCATGCACTGGTAAATGATGTCTTTGTAGGCAAATTGCATGAGAGTAACAATGGATATCACATTTTACTCCAAGGTATAACTCACCTGATGGTAATGTAGTCCTAGTAGTTGTTGTCACTATAGAGGTGGTGCAGACATGGGCCATTTTCCTGATCCATCAATTGAGTGAAACCCAAGGGACTGATGTCGAATCCAACTGGTTTGGTAAAACCCAGAGACTGATGTCGAGTCCAACTGGGAGTGCCCTGCACTTGTAAATGATGTCTTTGCAGGCAAATCGTATGAGCTTCCCGGAAGTCATGTGAATAGGGACATGAAGATCCACATCTTGCAAGTCCTCACTGACTGCATAGTATTCCTCCTGCATTTAGAACCTGTCATATTATTTCCATCATGAACCAAGAGGCACAAAAGAATTATTTACGTGCTATTAGGTTGATAACAGGGTGAAAAGTTATGTGGTTACAGCATATTAAGTAACCGTGAACAGCTGTAGCTGAGACTGGGAAGGAGGAAAACTGGCCTCTTTAGTGGTTGGTTTGTGGATTTTTGTCAAACCTCATTATTAAAGAGGATGTTTGATGATAAAAGTTGCTATTGTACCTTGGCCTTATTATGGTCTTAACAAAGGCGGTTGTAGAGAGCACTGCATCTCCTTCTGCCTCTTGTAAATTCATAGTGGCTGTTATGGCATTGGCCAGTGTTTTGGGCAGCTCTGTTTAAGATGTGGGCCATTCTGGAAACAGAGTGGAAGGACAAAATACAACTGTTGACTGACTGCCATGAATATCAGATCCAACAGAGAGCCAATGGCCACAATACTGCACACCAACTGTTCTGTGTCATTAAAAGACTTCAATCCATCCATACAGAGGATGGATTTGTCATCCCCAAAGTTGCAATATCTCAGTCGACTGTGGGGTTATCCAAATGGAAAACTGGTGTTTTGGATTTATAGAACTGCTGATTAAAGTTGAAAGGAAGGTGTCTTGGTGAGAAAAAGAGTCGGTTGATGCTTGAGTCATGTAACTGACAATATAGGCAGCCCAGAATGACAGTAACTTTGCAAGACTATGGAAGAAATTTGAAAGTAAATTCTTTCGTTTTACTCAATAATCAACTGATGCCAGAACTTTAGACCAGGCAGTTGTTGTAGAGGGATGAGGAGGCTAGAACTCCAGTGGAAGTAGGTGGAAAATTTCTTCAGTCCAAGCCCACAAGACTGAATCTTTGTGCACGTAATAATGATGAGGGACTTTAACTTTTGTAATCTTTGGATAAGGTTTGAAGCCGACATCTCTTGTGCTACCTATGAATTAACTTGAAAAGAATGTCAAGTATGATGGCTCACTAACTTGCTGAACATCCTGAGTTTGATAAGGTGACTGCTAAACTTGCCGAACATCCTGAGTTTAATAATGTGACTGCTAAGTTCTTGCTTAGTACAGACTCCCTTTTAGTGGCAACAGCTTGAGAACAAAGTGAAGCGATATCTCTTGGTTATTGATGTGTTAAGCTGGGTATCATATGCAGGGAGTGCCTAACTCCATTGTGCTGTTTGGCCTCATCTGTGAGAGTACCTGTAACCTGGCTTCGTGAAACTGGACAGAACTCATTCTTTAGTTGGCTGAAGCTGTATGACTGACTGTGGTCATGACCCATCATGATCGAAGATATATGTCAGAATCTGGTGATGGTGGGCCCAGGTCATCTTGGTTGGCATGACATTGTCCATGTCTTGAGACTGGGATGGGGTATGGAATATGTTGATCCACGTAGCCAGTCTGTAATTCTGATATGTGAGATGGCAACTGAGATTCTTTGCTCTCTATATCACTCACCAGTAAGTGATATGGTGTTGAACCCTAGTGTGCAAACTAATGAAGTTCTTGTCTCTCAAGTTGCACTTCTGTTCCTTCTCCTGCCACCCACTGACTTCTGTCCGTAATATGCAAGTCTGCCATGTATTTGTAGATTGACAATCGGAGAAGTTACACATGCAAAGTGGTTGTCAGTTTGTTTATCTGCCCATGGTCTAAATTCGTAAGATGAAATAGAGCAGAATATATACAGGTGTATAATGCTGGGGTGATAATTGGCAAAAACCACAATACTGAAAAGTAGGTCAGGGGTGAAGGGGTCCACCTAGACCACCATGTGAGTCCACGTTAAAGCCCTGTTGGGCGGTCTGGAGGGCAAAGCCCCACTGAAGCTAAAAAAGGAGTAATTTTGACACTCTCCAATGTTCTGATTCTTTAATATCATGCATAGATCCATGGAATCATTAATAGATACATTTCTCATTACAAATTTTGATAATAATTGTTCTTCCTTTAGCTGAACACATAATTTATCAGACAACAATCTAGATAATTACTGCTAACAAAATCCTGGTACATGTCATTGTGCATGTATTTCAGAAATGCTCTAACACTGACAGTAAGCATAAAAAATGAAACATGTACCCACAATGGATAACTCAAAATGGATAACTCAAAATAAATGATCAGATATTCTGAATTTTATCAAGTAAATTAAATGTTCATAAAATTACATTGCTTGGTGTTTTATTTTTTATTCAGTACAAATCTGTTGGGATCAAACTAGTTTATTTCTTTCTTTATGTTCTAAATGACTGTGCATCTGGAGTGTTTTCATCATCAAAGTCAGTCAGCATATATACATTGTATAAAGCTGCTGAAATAAATAACGCATTTTCCTCCATAGAGGACCAGGAGTCGGAAGAAGTAGTCAGTCACATCTTGAAGTTTCAACTCAAACGAATGTGCTTATCTTTTAGCCATTTATATATGTTACGTGTAGGCTCGTACAAAAATAACAAGAGGAAAGAGTGAAGTCAACAAGCTTTGTAAGTTTTCACAAAATAATTTATTTCCCTAGAAAACAATGTAAACGTAAAAATTGGAAATAGGACTTACGGTTTGTGAATATAATCCAAAATTTAATCCTAAGATTGAAAAATACAAGTCCTATCACTAAACAATTCTAATAAAATCAAGTTCGAATCTCGATGAAATTCCAATATGGAGACGATGACGTCAGAAGAGTGGTGGTAACAGATCCTCGATTGAATCACAGTTTATGTTTCCGTATAACTCCAGAATAAATTTCCACTGAATTTCTTTGTCCCAGAACTTTTTATAAAAAGATACATTTGTTTGGTTTTCTAGAGAATAAATTATTAAATTCCAAAAACAAATAAACTTCAAAAACAATCTGTCTTTAACAACTGAAACCTCTCGAACCCTCAAGGTTTAAAATACAACTGAATAAATTTAATACCAATTGACTGTTTTAAGCCTCGATTTTAGGTCACATGGTACTCCACACGATAAGCTGCGTGATTTACTAATTTGAATAGCCCTATCTAAGTACCAAATTCTCACACTGAAAATATATAAAATAGAAAGGCTGTTTACAATCCAGTCAACACGTAAGCTGATATGACCTTGGAAACAGCCAATCGTTAACACTCATGTTTACAAAACGGTGTACCAGAGTGAGCTAAAAATAATGTTTCTGTAATAGGTTTTACGTTTTAGATAAACAGAATTTACTGAAAGAAAATATCAAATCCCGTGAAAATAATCATTACAATAAAATGTAATGAAACAAAAATAAAATAAAAAAGAATTTTAAAACTAACACACAAGCAATTTAATTACATATATGTAACATACATTTGTACTGTACTGAATCGGAGAGAAAAATATAAATGCAGTTATTGTCTGCAACTTTAGCATGGGCAAAACTCCAATTATTCCGATCGACAAGTACCAAGCCAAGATAATCCAGCAAATTATTTTTTTTTAAAAATTCTATGAAGCAAGGGGTGGGGGCAGGGTTAAAAAGTGATAGTAGAATGAAATACATGGAAGTGTCAAAATTGGCCAGAGTGTCTCACTAAAAAAATTCAGCACCCTCTATTCGCTATCATTCCTATGAGGCAAATATAGGAATCGAATAGCTTTGGAATATAACAAATGAGTTATTCAGATTTCCGTACAGGGCACTGAATTATGGAATGAAGTAAGAACTCTAATTCAGCAGAACACATCCAAAGAGCCTCGAGTAAATTAAATACCAGAAAAAACTTTGTTTCCTCGCTCAACAATAATTTCAGTATCCCTAAGCATTGATTTTTTTCCCTACTAAATGCTTTCCAGACACTTTAACCCCCTAACCGCCCCTCACTAAAAAACCTCAACAGATTTGCATGATTTGGAAGACTGACCTGTGGGGACATTCTGAAAGTGGAATTACCATCACATCAGGGAGAACTTTCACCCATGATAATGCAGCATGTGTCCTGCTTTATGAACTACAGAGTGTATGTGCAGAAATACACACTTTGACAATTACCTTTAAAAGGGCACATGTGGTCACCCATACAGGTAGACTAAATGGATGCTAAAATATCAGTTTTAATAAAAGTTACTCATAGGAAAGGTCAACTGACTGCCTACACAAGTAAAATCACAAAAGCATCACTTACAGTGTGTGTGTGAACTGGATTTTTAACGTGGCTTTAACAAATTTTCAGCCATATCACTACGATGTCTGCAGTGTGGCAGTTTATAGTGATTTCTAGCATTGCGGCATCATGCTGCAGACATGTAGCATGATCTCCCACCCAGTAACATTATCCTGACACCAGACTGACCAGTACTAATACTAACCTCTTAAAGCTGAGCACCTAGCAAGGCAGCTGTAAGTACCATTTTTGTAAGTCTTTGGTATGACTCCTGCATCCGAGGCAGACGTTCTAACCATGAGGCCGCCACAGCGGTCCATCACTTATAGTAACTATCAAGTGGACACTATGACAAAACTATGCATATAAAACTTAACAGTATGTATCCATGGCAGACACTATACAGCAATATAACATAGTTCTCTACAGTACACACCATACCTGCACAAAAAATGCACTGAAGTGTCATTATTGATACTTATGAAGTAGACAAAATAATGTCAATTGTAACACAATGTTACCTGCACAAAAGGCCAACTGATTGTCAATACAGGTAAAATCAGTATAATGTCATGTATATAACTACAAAGTGGCAAATAAGGCTAGATTAACATAGGAAACTTGTATGTATCCAACCATAATGGAAATTATACAGCAATATTATACAAGTTTTCTATCACACATACCAGACCTGCAGTAAAAACTGAAGCATTCACATGATTTGGTACCAATCTATGGGTACTAATCAAGGGAAGATCACTCTATCTAACTGCCACCGAGTTGGGCATTTAACTGTTAGATTTTTAGCTAAAATGTTTTAGTCTGGGCAGGCTCGATTTGTGAGACAATAGTAGTATGGTATTATGATCTAATATTTGAAGAAGAAATATTATTTTATTTATATTATTTTATTTATATTATTTTATTTATATTTATATTATTATTTGAAGAAGAATTGAATAAATTAAATTAAATTCAAATAAATTTATGATTTTGATCACAAAGTCTGCTGGGTGAGTGAATGTTTCCCAGAATAAACCAGCCTTACTTTGGAGTGAAACATCTGAAGTATGAAAAAAATCAATCATGGGCTTGAGAAAATATGGTTGAATCTTGACAGCTCAAATGTGCAAGGGACTGAGTGTATTAGTTCCAAAGATGAGTAGTTCAAGTCAGTGTAGTTCAATATCATTATAAATATTATTCTGTGGGTCTTAATCATTTGTTCAAATAAACCAGAGTACTAGAGTCAACTATGTTTATGACAGTGTGTGAATCTATACAAATGAAAATTTTAACTGAACACTTGCATGAATCTCCTATCCTTGAAACATTCGTGCCATGGTAAAATGGTTAAACAAGTGTGTTGCAAAATAAATTGTTTTCTCCTAAGTGTGAGAAGGTTCAACTAATCAAACATTTGTACTCAAAAACCTGTATAAACTTACTGATGCTTCTGGAATAATAAATGCCACCATGAAGGAAATGTCCTTAATTTTTTAGTCTGAATAAAATGGTCACATTAGTAATTCATTACAAAACCAATGAATCTGATATCTTAGTACATCAAGCCTGGAACTATTCAGTTACTTACTATTTTACAAAAAGTCATTTTGAACAAAACTGAGTAAACAAATAGTTTTGTATGTTTTAATTTCTTCTGCAGAATTTGAGAAAGGTGTGCAAGCTTTCTGGGCCAATTTAGAAATAATTCCAATTTTGTACTTCTCATCAAAACAACAAAACTGTAGTAGATGCTTCCAATGATATGAAACCAGTACCAGTTTGTTTTGTAAATACACTGATCCCAATGTGCACTAAAATTCTATCAAAATACTGAAGCTAACAATGAGCTTGGTTTCACTATACAAACAGAACCTCTGGAATCTTTTGTGCTCTTTACGGATGTGAGTTTTCTTTAAATACAGCAAATCATGTTTTCCTTTGAGTCTTATAAGCACTAAACTAACATTTGTTGACTGATTCTCCATCTCTTTCACCAGGGCTGGAGATAGAAAAGATCTGAACCAAAGTTTGAGCTTAAAAATTTGTGTCAGTTAATAAAAGACAACTTTACATTTGAAAGGTCAACTATTCATTGGCTGAGAATAAAATCACAATATTAGACTCCAGCTGAGGCTTCTATTATCTACTGGCCAGGTTTTTCTGAGACATCAGAAGACTGAATCTTACCTGTTTCTTTATCAATAAGCTTCTGTACCACATCATCAGCAATGTCAAAAATGTCATCTGCAGTAGTCAAAACTAAGCCTTTGGGAGATGAATTTATCACTATTTTCCCTTTGTGCTTCTTTTTCAATTCCTCTAAGGACCTGAACATCTCAGTGGATAATACTGACTTGTCTTTTGGCAATGGATATGGTCTTTCTTTGATGCAACCTTTAATTAATTTATCTATACCCTTTATTTTTTCAGATTTTTTAGAAAAGAGATGTATTTTCTTGGTCATGTGGTTTGGTATCCAAACTATGGAAAGTTCCACTATAATGTTGTCAATATAGTCACACATTTCTGGACAAGTGAAAATTTCAAATTGGCAACCTGGAGAAAAAGTCTCTTCCTGGACTTCAGAACATGCAGCTCCTAAGAATTCCAAAAGATGACTTACAGCATCTTTGGATTGGTCTCGCTGACCTTTCAACGTAATGGCAGATTTAGTTTCATCAGGTATGATTGTTACACTGGGATATTTATCACCAAGTTTCTGAAGATATCCAAAACTTTTCAATACTTTTTGCCACTTATGGTCCACAAAAATGATTTCTTCATGTTTTTCAAAACATTCCCTAACATTCTGTATGGTTTTAGTAATCATGTGAAGCACAGACAATTTGTCTTTCTCTGTACATATGACACATATAGCATCAAGGTCATGTTGTCCCATCAGTTCAATCCTGGCAATGTCCAATTCTTTTCTTTGTCTCACTTGCTGAAGGACATCTCCTTGTATTCTTTGATCAACTGACAGGGTATCCAAGTACAAAAACTGATGTGCACATTTGTGAACATTATCCAACACAGTATCAATAAAATGCACCACATCTGATTCTTCTTCAAAACTCTTTTCAGAGATTTCAAATATAAACAAATCTTCATCCTCAGTACACACAGCCACTGAACAATTATATTTATTGAGAATCTCATGCAACATCTGTTTTCCCCATTTTGTTTTTGTGTAAAAGTTCCAATAAGCATAAAAGTTCCAGCTACATGGTATTTTTTTCACATCTTTCATAATCTTCATAACTGGGGCCCTCTTGTACTGGACCCAGAGTGGAAGTGTGCAATTCTTCCCTGAAACAAGGTTATGCATGTTGATAATTTATTTATTTCATGAATTTATTTTTTTTCCTTTTTTAGAAAATAATGATCTTTGCTTGCACTTAAATGCATTGATTGGTGAGGGATTCTATTGTTTCTACATTAATAATATTTGTTGGATCTTTCAGTTCATGGTTTCAATAAGCCATGAAATCCAAGAAAACTGGAGCACCAAAAAACAACATTGTCAATTCACAGTACTCTGGAAAGAAACATTATTCACATAGCTACAAACTAATTTTATCAAATGTGATAAAAATAACCTAAAAAATATTTTATATCAATTTATGTGCGAAAGATCCTAGTAGGAAATAATCAATCAAAATAAAACAGCTATAACAGACCTTTATTAATTGGCATGTTTACCTGTATAAATCTGTGTCTTATATTTGTAATTTACTAAATGTAATCAATATATATACAAAACTGTATATCTTTGTTCTGAGTCAGCGTAAACAAGTTTTATATAGTGTAGATATATGTTGAAGCCATCAGGTTGGAACATATTTAAGAGCCATATTAAACAAGTTCTTTCCCCTGACTCAGAACAAAACACATTATGAGCTTTGTATTTATTAAATATCCCCTCTTGTATGTTTTAAAAATATATTTTTGATTTATTTTAAAATGAATAGGGGTTTATAAAAGTTGATTTTATTGCATATAATAACATGTACAGACATCAAAGAAACCCTGTAAGTAGTTCAAACCTGGGCATGTGATATGGAATATAGACTCAACAGCTGTATTCAATGCCAGCTCAAGCATATAAGACTAAATGTGTATGTAATATTCATCTAGAAAGCCTGCACACCAAGTCCACACTACAAAGAGTGTTATAACCTAACTTTATTTAAGCAAGTTGCAAGGATTAACTGAATATAAAACTGGCTTACAGAAATTTGAACACATGGAAAAAGAAAAAGAAAATACAAAAACCAACATAAATCTTCTGTTTTAGTTACCTTGACCACAAAGTTAAAATAAGAAGATTTTGTCTTTGCTTTATACACGAAGTCATAAGTATAAAAAGAATCCATCACTAATAAAGTGAAATATAAGCATATGAAACAATTAACCAAAGTCTTAAGGTAAATTTATGAGTTTGATGTTTCCCAGCATAAACTATTTTTACTTTACAGTGAAACATCTGAAGAATGGAAAGAATTCAAGAAAAAATTATGGCAATTCCAAAGAATCTTGACAGCTCAAACTTACAATGGATTGAGTGAATTAGTTCAAGAGATCAGTGAAGTTCAATATCATTATAAATTTTCTCCTGTGGGTCATAATCACTAGTTCAAGTACACCAGAATAATTGAGCCAACCATGTCTGAAACAATGAGACTGTATTGTGTATGCAAATGAAAAACCTAAAACATAATGTGAGTACTCCTGTGGCCTTCACAAGATGGCAAAGAGGTTAAATAATCATCTAGCAGAATGAATTTTGTTTGTGGCATAGTGAAACGTCTTAAGTGTGAGAAGAATCAACTAAGAAAGAGAAACACTTTTACCCAAAACCTTTATAAAATTGCTGATAACTAGAACCACGAATGCCAGCTTGACTAAAATGTCCCTATTTTCTACCAACATAGCTCAACAAAACTGGTAACAGTTTATCAAACAAGGAAACTAGCAAGCACAGATTACTTAAACAAGCATGCTGAGATGGAAGTTTACCATCATTTTCTTGCCATTCTCGTACTTCAACAAAGTCACTTTCTTTATCAGGATTACTGGAAACACTGCTTGAGGCCTCATCATTTGACTGGTTATCTGTGTTTTCATCTTCAAGAGTTGCAATATCTACAATTTATAGTACAGCATTACTTAATTATTTTATTGTCAAAACTGAGGTCAATTACACATTTCTGTTATGTTTGAAACACAGCAGGCTGATAGCTCTCCTGTTGTTATTATTCAGTTGTGAAGTTGTAGTCTGAATAAATTAACTGTTTAAGTAATATTTTTAATTATGTATTTATTTTGTAACTGATTACCTAAGCACTGAATCTGACATCTACGCAATGGTATTCAATACAAATGCTTAATGTATATTCTCACCCAAAATTTATTCTGCAGAATTAGAGAAATTTGTCCAAGCCTTCCAGTCCAATTCTAAAATAATTCTAATGCTGTTCTTCTCATCAAAGCAACAAAGCTGTAGCCAACATGACATGACCCATTTTATTTTGTCAATTCAATGATCTGTACTATAGAGATCCCAATATGTACTGAATTCTATCAAGACTGTCAAAATCAGACAGCAAAACTTTCCTAAACTGATTTTCTGTCTAAACCGGCATACTCTCACACATTTTGGCCCTAGTTGGGACATCCCATCCCTAATCCTGTTACATGCTAGCTCACCATTTTATTGGTATGTAACATAAAGCAGTAAGAAAAATGACCTACGATTAAGATATCTCTATCTACAGGTCATTATTTCTATTACTGGTTATGTTGTATACCAATCAGATGATGAGGCAGCCTATGATCCAACCTCCTTAAACTGGCTGTCTCTAAAAAATAACTGTAAATATTTGGTCTCATCAAGGCTCAGTTTAAGGAGTTTCACAGTATGTAAGACATGTAGTCAGTAGGATTTATAAGACATATGGATCTACACAAACATTTTGTTCCGAGTAATACTGGAAGAATGAAATTTATCTGACATGGAGTACACCATGCTGTGACATGTTTATGTGCAAACAACACACTTGTGCTTTTTACCATAAACTGTCAAAAGACACAATATAGTTATTCAGCTGTGTTTACCATTTTATGTAGTACCTATGATTCAAATTATGTTAAATGTAGAACTGAGCCATACAGATCCCATTCCCATAATATCTTCAAGTGTGATACAAAGTCTCATGGAACAATATGTGTGAAGCTTCAGTTTTACTAATTACGTACTTTGTTATATTGCTGAAATTACTATCTATTTCATATAAAATAGATTTTAAATTCAAGAGAAATATCTATTGATGTTTAAAGCCTAGAAGCCTATCCAATAAAAGAAGAAACAAATCATGGACCCATCTTTCTATTTCACAGGTATCTATGCTATGAAGGACTTACCTTTACTCCCTGGACTGGCAAATCTGACATATGGATCACATTTCTTTCTTGAAGACCATTGTCCCAAACACTCATGATAGATATGGACTTCAACATCAGAACCATCAATATTGTGTGACTGACTGAGTACTCTATCAATAACTGAAGAACAGATTTGAATCAAATGACCCATTAGAAAAATGAGAATCAAATATTTCTTTACATATTAAGCAAAAGTCCATGTTAAGGTTTGAGGTTCTATTTTTTTCTATAAGAAAGTTGTTTTAAATAAACAAATAAAAAAGCATCGGTAAAAGAAGAAACTTTTGTTATACATCTCTTCCAATCACATCCTTTTGAAATGTTAAGTCAATACCTATGTTGTCATCAAAGTCTTCTGAGATACAAAACTTGTGCATTTGATACGATTTAGGAGAATTAGTGACAAGATTTTCAATGTGTTAATTGTGGCAGCCATATCTGAGGTCTGATCAACACCTGTTTTCATTCAGGACCAACTAGATCTCTCGTGTCTTCAAGTGATATCCACCATGTTGATATGTCTTTCCATTTGAAAGGAGTATCAATAATAATATTGTCAAGATGGCTGTCATGGTGATCATACTGAACTGTCATTTTCATTTACTACCAGTTAGAACTCATGAGGAATCTTCCAGGGAAAAGTGCCATGTTGATATGACTTTCCATCTAGATGTAGTAACAAGATTTTCAAGATCACTGTTGTGGTGACAATATTGGATACCAGATTGGCATAACTGTTATTAAAGACCAACAAAACACTTAATAAGGAGTCTTCCAGTTAAAATCCCATGCTGATATGACTTTCCATTCAGGCTGGGGTATCAATGACACCATTTTCTAGATCACAACTGTGGTGGCCATATTGGATGTCAGACTGGCACCAATTTCATTAGGACCCAACCAGAGATTATAAGAATTTCATGAAAACCCTGTGCTGACACAACCAACCAATCCGGTGGAATATCCATAACAAGATTTTAAAGATGGCCACTGTCATGGACATATTTGATGTCCAGGTGGCTCCATTTTCATTTAGGATCAACCACATAGTATAAGAAGTCTTCCAGTGAACACCCCATATACCAGTATCATTTTCCATTCAGGAGGAGTGGCAATAACAATAATTTAAAGAGAGCTGTCACTGTGACTATACTGTACATCACATCAGCATCATTTTCATTTAGGACAAACTATACATTATAAGAAGTCTTTTAGGGAAAATGCCATGCTCACATTGCCATCCATTCATGAGGCATAGCAAAAATAACAAGATTTCACTTTGGGCCAGCAAGGCATCATAAGATAAAAACCCAATGTCAATTATGAGTTTCTGTTAAAGAAGAGAAGTGAAAAGAAAAATTTCAAGACTGTTGCCATAGTGGCCATGTTGGACATCAGGTTGGCACCTTTATCACTTTGGAACAACTAGACATCTTAATAATTCTTTTAGGGACACCCCATGTTGATATAACCGTCGATTCAGGAGCAGTAGCAATAACAAGGTTTTCAAGATGGCCAATCTGGTGGCCATACTGGCCATCCACTTAGGGCCAACCAGGCGTCATAAGATATAAACTCCATGTCAATTATGAAGAAAGTTCAGGAAGAAAAGTGATAAGAAAATTTTCAAGATTGCTGCCATAATGGCCATCAGGTTGGCACCTCTATCACTTAGGACCAACTAGAAATCTAATAATTATTTTAGGGACACCCCTATGTTGATATGACCATCCACTCAGGAAGAGTAGCAATAACAAGATTTTCATACTGGATATCCATGTGGGACCATTTTCAGGACAAACATGACATCATACAAATTCTTCTGATGAAAACACCATGGTCTTTCTGGTCAGGATTAGCACTATTAAGATTTTCAAGATGGCCATCCATACAGGATGTCGTATCAGCATCATTGTCATTTATGTCCAACTGGACATCGTAAGAAGTCTTTTTTGTGAAATCTCTATGTTGATATGAGTGTCCATTTAAGACATGTTACCATAACAAAATTTTCAAGATGGCTTCTGTGGTGGCCACATTGAACATATGAGCAGAAACATTTTCGTTTAGAAACAACTAGAGCTTGGGATGAATGTGTGTATCAAGATGCATGACAATCCAATAAATAGTTTATTAGGAGTATCAATAACAAGCTTATACTAACAGACATGTTGTTTGACCGATGACTGACGAAAGATGCCAAAATAATAGGCCATCACATAAGTTCTTCTTTTCTATGACCTGTAGAGTTAAATATTGCATGGATTTAACATCACACATGCCACTGATGGCAACATTTCTCTAAATTGCAAAAGGCTACACAAATGGAGTAAGGTATGGTTTGAAATTTGTAAGGTTTTAAAGGGTTATATAAACTTGAGTTCAAT
Source organism: Megalonaias nervosa (assembly GCA_016617855.1). NCBI lineage: Eukaryota > Metazoa > Mollusca > Bivalvia > Unionida > Unionidae > Megalonaias > Megalonaias nervosa. The sequence continues at coordinate 18,985 of JAECUM010094246.1, read as the reverse complement.
ATTCACTGTGTGAGGCATATACTTTCCAATATCAATGGTCGAGTATGATTCAGAAAGGATCAGATCCAGATTTTTTTTATGTCTCAGTAAATCTGACCATGCATGGATTAATTTAGAATGACATTAAAAATTGTACTTTTGTCTATGACTGTAGGTTGTATTTAAGATTATGGTAAACAGAATGTTTACATAGCATTTTAATTCAAGATCAGTCTTGTTTACAATTAGATTGTATTTTACTGATGGATTGCTTCATATTCTATTATAATATGAGTTAACTGAAAGTGTGTACAAATAGGGATTTTTTTAAATAAATAATTCATTCCTGTGTTAGATCAGTCTGTGGGAATCCATTTGTGACCCAAGTTAACAGTTGTGTTGTTGAAATCAGATACAGTTCAAGAGGAATTATTTAAAATAGGCATTGGAATTGCTAAAGTGCTTTATGGACTAATACATTACATTGGATTTTTGTGAACTCATTCAAAGACATTCTGGATTGCATCATTATGTTATATCAGGACATTCAAGACTATTGGAATTCAATCGGAACACTATAATTGTTACTTGTAATAGGACATTTAAGATTATTTGGCATTTAATTTATAATATTGTATCTTTTGAACTTTCATTTTTGTATTGTATGGAAATAAAGTGCTTGCTGATTTGGCATCAACTGTTGGCTTAAATTTCTTTCTGTTACATTTTTAAGACCTAGAGTTGTAAGATACATTACTTTCATGATAATACTTCCAGTTTCAAGTACATTGCAATGGAATCCAAAATGGCGTTGTCGAGACAAAACCCATAAATGGCACATCTCAGTCTTGAGACAATGTTCTCACCAAATTGCATCAGATTAAGCTGAATGATTCCTGAACTGGTTACAAGACTATACCATATTGGATGTGTAACCTTGATGGGAAAAGGGCAATAACTGCATCAAGATTAGACCTGAGAAGATGAAACCTTTAAAAAGCATGCCTATGTGTAATAGGCAATTCATCTACCAAATGGCATGCAAGTATCTTAGAGTTAGGCTAGTTACATCTCTAGTGACAATATGAAGTAAACTATCAAGAACCATACAAGGCACATCTGGGGCTATGAAACAAGAATATATTGAATGGTTCTTAACTTGGATACAAGGATCTGCAAGAGTGGAAATATAATACTGTTGGGCCAAGGGTAATAACTCTGTAAAAATTGAACCTGGAAAAATAAAAATTTGAAAAGCACATCTATATATAGTTTCAACTTCACCACCAAATAGTATCCAATTATCTTTAAGAATTGCAGAATTATGCTGGTTACAAACTTTATAAATGGATGGAAAATGGGAGATATCTAACTGTGAGGCTACAAAATAGTCAAGTTTACTCTTCAATGACTGCATCTCTATGTGGACCTTAATAATTTCTATTAATTAGAATTACAGTATACCGTACAAACCAGAATTGAACTGATTGGAATAATAACCAAAATGATAAAAAACGTGACTCCAAATGTATGTCCTTATTTAGTCAAATTATTTAATGCACTTTTTTACACCAGACACTTCCCTAAACAATCGGGTGAAAGCATTATATTCCCATTACACAAGAAAGACTCTTCAGATGACCCTTATAATTACAGGGGTATCTACCTCACTGATATCTTGAATAAAATCTTTACCAGTAATTTAAAACAATGCCTCATTCAATGTTGCAAAGCTAATAACAAAACTGAAGAAGTTCAGATGGCATTCTGCAAAGCTAATCAGCAACAAATAATAGTTTTTCACTTCATGCAATGGTTCGAAAATACAAGTAAAAATATAGGTCATTTTTATTGTCTTTTTGTAGACTTTTCCAAAGCTTCTGACTCTACTGATCATGTAAAATTACTGACTTCTTTAATTAACAAAGGTATCAGTGGAAAGCTGTTTAAAGTTCTAGATGTACAAAATTCTACATTCATGTGTGGTGATGAAAAGGCAATATACAGAATTTTTCACCTGACAAGCCTGTGTATGAAACCCTCTTCTGTTCAATCTATTTATAAAGGATTTAGTATCTTGTATTCTGAGGACGTTGCAAACTGTGCTGATATAATTTGGAAAGACAAATTAATATTGTTGAGACATTTTGTGAAAACAATGGAATGTGTGTTCATTTAGATAAAACTAAAATTATTGTATACAGAAATTGTCCTACCTTACAAACATGACACCTACAGTTTAGATTATAGCACAACTTTTAACAACATGATCTACAGAGAATGAGAGTAACACTCTGTTCATGGGTTTCATGCCTTGTAGTAATGACACCATAAAGATCATTTTATGTAGACAATTTATGTATTAATGGGATTAGGTTTGAGCTATTCATACCTTTGGTGATTTAGTGCTTCAGAAAGGTCAAAACTGATACAACTGGTTTTACAGAAAAGATCATACTGTGTTTTACACCATATCAATAAAGAGAAAAGCAATTTGAGGAATAGACAAACAAGGATATGTTCTTCTTACTTCCCCCACCCCTTAACCTCAAACATTCCAATATCTGCAATTCACTCCCATGAAATTTATATTTTTTTGTATAAGAGGACATTTGTCTCTCAATCCTTAAACAAATTTACTGATTAGGTAATGTGCTATCCATGTAATCAAATACATACACATTACTGCCATATCACTGATACACAAAGAAACTCATTTTATATGTTTGCACGTATACCAAAATTGCATGTATATATACATACCACTATGATCCACAAAATAAACCAGACAGTATCCCTCCTGTGCCTTCATTTCTACCTTCTCAACATCTCCACCACCACTTCTTCTTTTGTTCTCAAAGTAGAATAAAATAGTGTCATGTGATGTAGAAGGTTGTATGTTCTGCACAAAGATGCAGCTTGAAATGGTAACACTTGCAACCTTAAGGAAAGCTCCTTCAATACTTCTTCCTTGCAATGTTTTCCTTAGTTGAACAACATCTAGCAGCAAAGAAAATTAAAGCTTAAATCACAGTCAGTATTATCACAAAGGGCTCTGCTTTATAATTTTGACAGTAATAGATCATATGTGTGAAAGTAAAAGAGGTTGTGTACTACTTTCAGGAGCAGCAACTCCACATTATGATGATGTATCAGCAAAAAATTAACTTCAGCAAAGCAGCACATGAACACAGCTTGAAATGCAGTAATCCATGGTATTTTTATTTTTTATGCTGCAGAAACCTAAGTTTGAAAGCACTGCCAGTAGGTACTATACAACACCACTTACATGATACTGAATGCTGATGAAATGCAGACAAGCAATCTCATGTAGTATTGGTTAGTATTAGAGTTAATAACTGAACAATCATTGGTAAAGTTATGCTGCAGAAATCAAAGTGTGAAAGAATGGATAAACACCACTAATCAATGATGTAGACTGCAGAAAATTAAGCCCATGTGTGATATCATTATTGCATTCCAACCTGTATACTAATTATCACTGAAATCTGTTATTCCTCAGTAAATGTATGATGCTCAAAAGAAGGCATGGAAAGAATGGGTTATCAGATGTCAAGATGTCAGGAGATCTCTGTTTGGTTTTCAGAACACCAAAGGAGAAACTGGAAAGGATTAAGTAGTCTTCCTAGTGAAACTAGGTCTGTTGCAGTGTTTAAGTCCCCAGGTGGGTTAGATATCGGCAAGCCAACAACGAAGTCTTGGCTCGAAGTGCCACCAAAAGCATCAGACAAAATTACTTTAGATTTCTACAGGTTTTGAATGAGTCCCAGACACATCGCTGAGGTCTAGCAGCAGAATAGATCTTGTTGGAGGGACTGTACATGTCCATTGTGGATCAGCAAGTCAACACAGTGGATGATGCAGATCCCCAGTAACCACAGGTGGGTGGCAACTAATTTTATCACCCTGATAAAACTCTTGGAGCAGAGCACAAAATTTGAAAACCTCCTGATACAATCAAAATTGAGGTATGAGAGGAAAAGTTGGGATGTGAAGGACTGAATCCTTAAGGTCAATGGAGACTGCCCAGATACCAGGCCTTATAGCATTCCTGAATAGGGTTGTTGTCTCCAGCATAAATATTTTCTCCTGGAGAAATTTATTTAAGGTGGAAAGATCAATAATAAGCTGAAACCTGAAACTTTCAACCTTTTCTGGATACAAAAGAAAATCCAGGTGTGGACAATAATAGAGGATCTCTGCCTGAGGAGAATTTCCTTTATTACATAAAAGGACCCACAAATCTTCCATTATGCTCAACTCAACCTTTGAAAAGGGGCCTAGTTGAGCATCCAAGAGAATTCCGGGAAGAATGGGAATCCCAGAAAGAGGGATGCCATGCAGTAGATGGTTCAAGTCCACAGGGCCTCTCCCCTACATTCTCAGGAAAGGGGAATGAAACTTATGACTTCCTCTCTTGAATTTTCTGACCACATTGTCTATCCTGATTTGGGCAAGACAGAGGCTTATATTGGGGTTGCTTCCTGGAATGGGATTGCATCCCTTTAATAAACTTTGCTTAAGTCCTCAAGAGGCAATTAGTTTGAACACATTTGCTGGCTGGTTTTAGTGGGCCAGGAGCAGGTGCAAGGGACTGGTGTTGTTGGTCCCTTACGTCCTGGGATGCCATGAAAGGAATGAGACTTAAAAAAATCCTCAGGAGTTGTTGCTTGGGATTAAACACTACTTTTGCTATACATGGTGACAAGGATAACTGGTGGAGGAAGAACCCAGGAAAACCCCAGTAAAACCCACCAAAGCATGGAAAGTTACTGGCAAGCTTTCTAATATAACCACACTGACAGATCCCAAGACTTGAACACATGGACAGAACTGAAATGCCAGTGACCATCCAGACCACTCAGCCACCCAAGGCCCCAGAATCAGGAGTAGATGAAAACTAATTGAAATCCTATCTACTCTGTGAAAGTTATGATAAAGAAATCTAAGTAATAATAGTTGAACAAACTGATGGACAGCAGAAATGAAAACATAGGAGTCCCAAACTTAATTTATGATGGTCCTACATAGTGTATTTATTCCTTAAAACTGTACTGGTAATTTGGGTACTAGAACATGGTATTGGATTCAGTTGTATTAAACTACCTACAGCTAACTGGTGGCTGTATACAGTAAAACATCCCTAAACTGGTCCCTTTGAAGTGGCTTCCTCTGCAAACTTACCACATTATTTTGTTCCCACTAAGTTCATTTCAATACTAATCACACATCATTACACTAAACAGTAATAACAGTGAAAACTCTGTCTTTTTCCAATAAGTTTAACTTTATTATAATACCCATGCCAGGGCCTTCAGGGGCCATAACACCACCAAATAATGACACAAAATAAAAACTCATTAGACTCATATAAAACTGCACATTATTATATGCTCATTTTTTTCTTCGTTAACTTTACATTGTCAGAATCGTTCAGAATTTCCCAATATTGCACCCTCGTGCCGAATTCATACTGAATGCACGCAAATAAAGGAACTACTTTCTAATGTAAACAATTTTTTTCTGAATGAACTAAAGCAGATATTTCATGGACTGCCACATACCAGCAAATGTTTCATGGACTGCCACATAGCAGCAGCTTTGGCACATTCCGCGTTAACTTTTTTGATACAGTGTTTCAGATTTAGGCTAGCTATAGATGCCAGACAGGGTCCTCACAATAACATGCAAATTATAAGACATAAACTGTCTTCTTTAGCTTGTAATAAAAATGGCAAAAATATACTTACAATTTTACATCCTGAATTTCCTCAAAATAAACTTTCATAGTTCTACAAATCCGAATTACATGAGCCATGTCATGGGTTCTCAAGGTTGATTACACATTTTGAAATTGTACTGTAATTTTGAGTATATTCCAAGTGCAGTTACATCCTCCTTACTGCACTCAAAATGAAATAAACATTAAATTCCACAGCGTCTTTTCGATAATTGCAATTTGAAAGACTTCATATTTTTCCCACATTATGATCTGAATCATTCAATGACAGAACAGAAACACGCATGCCGATGTCAACACACTTTAATACCATTTAATTGGCTGCTGGAATCCGATGTAAGTTACTTCATGTAGATAAATCCAGACCATAATCACGAAATTGCGTCGAATCGACAAAAATACCAAAACGTATTCATTCCAGATCAAATAGAAAAGTTGTTGCAATGTGTATTCATTAACAATATTACTCCAAATTTCAATTTTAAGTAGACCAAACGCCATTTTCTTTCGAAACTTACGTCTAGCGCGCAACCAACTTCAAATTTGTCTGGGCAGAGTTACGTGCGCATTAATAATGTTGTGTAATGATGCAGCTACGCTTGTTTATTTAGTTTGGAATACGACATACATTAATGAGCATATAATAAAAAGGTTACTGCATTTGTATGGGAAAATATAAACTCATTTTGTTGGATGGATATACTGCACTCCCAAGGTCGTGCAGTATAGCCATCCAAAAAACTCGTCCATATTTTCCCTTACAAATGCAGTAACCTATAATTATACATACCTTGCAATGTCATGCTATGCAATGGAAATCTTTGTATTGACAATGGATTGTGAAATTGAAAAACAGGCAGATAAAAATAAAATACAAATAATCCCATTACAGAGTGATGCTGTGGAAATTAATGTATCAATGATAGAGAGATGGAGAAACCAGTGAAAAGATAATATGAATACTACACAGCTTGGTCAACTTTGTCAAGCTGGGACACTAATAATCAAAATATATGACTATTACCAATATTATCTGATAATGTTACAACAACTTTTCCCTCCTCCTCCCCATATAGGAATTCTCTAACTTCTGCTTTTGTCTTTGTCTCCAGGAAGTTTCTCAGCAATTCCTCTGTTACTGCATTATTCAGACCCTGGATCAGGACTCTGTTTTGATAGCACGGCTTTGGTGGTGAAGGATGGAACAGTGTCACACTCAATGTCTGGCCATCCACTTTGTGGTTTTTGTGGGAAACTACTCTCTGGGTTACTGAAACAACAAAAGCATGCACTAATATTTAAAATTCTCTCCTGGCAGCTGATGGTAGAAAAAAATACTTTCTTAAGAGATAGCTATTTATAGCCATACAAATTGCAGATTGATCAATATTACAAAAAATGTTTCATTATTTATCTGAATTCTCAATAATGAATAAAATTAGTACTAATTCCACTGACAATTAATAGATAAAGTAGCATGATATAATACTTAGAACTTTCAGGGATTTTTAAAGATTTCATGCCTATTTTGAAATGTGCAAGTAAATGATGACTGGAAGAGTGGAGGGACTGATTATTTGGCATTGACAGCCAATTATCAATTTACTTTGCAGGATCATTTCTTTAGGAAATTAGTCACTTGTAGGTTCTGATGCAAAACAAGGGTCCCTCAGTGCTCTAAGGGCTGAACAGAATTTGCAGGAATCTAAACTCTGTAGGGAATCAAGCTGAATTTAAAATTTGGAGTAAAAAAGTTAATAGAATTATAATTCAAGCCAAACAAGCACACTGCAAAAAAGTGCTTCATGAACATGGAAATAATCCTAAATCTATTTCAAGAGTTTTTACCAAGTTTGGTACAGGGAACTGTAAGTGTAAAAGAAAAGTTTTTTCACTTAATTATGAGGGCATATGAACTAACTGACATTTCAGATATTCTTAACAACATTTTTGTTCAACTTGCTGAAAAAATTCAAGAACCTGAAATCACCACTAATCAACTAGATCTCACACCATTTATTCCTGAAAAAGTTCCTAGTGACAAAGTTGACATTATAGAAAATAGTTGTGAATTTGTGTTGAAGTATATGACAAAAATGGATGATTGTAAAGACACAGGACTTGATATGATTGGACCAAGGCTACTAAAGACAGATGCACCTGCTGTAATAGAGAGTATAGCTTCTATATGCAATCACAGTACTGGGTCAAATAAATTTCCACAGATTTGGAAACTGCCAAGGTAATGCCATTCTATATTGAATTTAAGCTGGAACAAAAGATGATGTTAATATCTACAGACCTATCTCTATCCTTCCTTGCTTTCCAAATTACTGAAAAAAAAACTGTACATGATCCTTTATGAATTAAATGAACACCTGTAATCTCATTCATAATAATCTGTATGACTTTCAACAAAATCACTCACGTGAAACTGCACTTGTGTCTATGATTAATAAATGGCATTAAGCCTTACATAAAAGAGAAATGGTTGGCACTTTGCCTGAGAAACTGAAAATATATTAATTTAATGAAAACTCCCTAAACTGGTTTCATTCTTTTTCAATGAATAGAATGCCAGGAAGGCAACCTGTTGTATCATAACTATTGATCCCACCAGATCGAGTTGAGCCTTTTAAGATGAAAGAACCATGAGATAAAAGTTGGAGAAGTGGACATGGACCTCCTTCCCATAAGGATGGATAATGTCATTTATAAAACAGTTTTGCTTAAATGCATTGTCCCTGTTGGCTGCCCTAAATCTGCAACCTGAGATGTGAAATAAATTCATTTGGTCTGGGGTTATTTTCAAATATACAAAACAAATAACCCACAGTATCCAGGATGAAAGTGTTTTGTGATAATATATTGTCCTTTCCCTATGTGATGGGAGAAGTGATCTCCCTCAACAAAATGGTTCAGTACCACTCCAGTGTTCACAATGGGTACTGTGGACAACTTTAAAATGAATGTTCAAAGAGGACAGGAATTTTTTATTACAAAAGTCTGATTCACAATTAATGGGAACCTGTTCTTGTCAGTGAAAGCAGCAGCCATCATAAGTGAATGTAATTCCAGTCCACTGATACAGCATATATTTTGCTGATTCTATCTGCCATTGCAAATGCAGTGAGGAACCAGGTTTTAAATGAGAGGTGATTTAATGAGGCTCTTGAGAGCAGTTCAAATGTTGTCTTGTTTGCCAAAGTTAGTACCCATTATAGATTCCACTTTGGGCAAACAGCCAATGTCTTTGGACATGAGTAATAAAAATTGGGCAGAAGATCAAACAGGTCTTTGTTTTGTCTGACATTCTCTTTTCCAAGCTGACACAGGGTGTCAGTGATCTTGGAATGGTAGCCTTTGTTTGTAATTGGTGCCAACTGTTTTTCGTCAATGTACCACAGTAGGCAGTTAGCTATTTGAGGTATTGATGCCTGCAGTGGTAAAATGTGTTTCTTGGGCATGCCACTGTGTGAAGATTTCCCATATGCCTTCATATACTTTCGAAGTAGAGGGCCACTCTGCTTGACTGATTTTTCCACCAATGGTTGTGAGAACTATTTTTTCCTGAGGGCTTATTTAATATGATCTACATGTGCAGATCCAGCAATTCTGGCTTTGGATGAAACACCTGCTAGCATGGTTGCTCGAGAAGATGAGAGAATATCTTGATTTTCTTGGTGATTCCTGTTGTGTGATTGATGAGGTCATTGATCCACAATTTTTCCCATTTGATTGGAGAAACCAGGATGAGGTGACACTCCCAATCTCCCACTTTCTGTATCACCTTCTGAGTCAGAGGCACTGGAAGGCAAGAGTATGCATCCTGGCCATTCCAATCAATAGAAAGACTGACTGCCCAGGCCATCAGATCCAGGAATGGTGAGACAAACATTGTGAGTTTGGCATTCACCTTGTCATAAGTAAGTCCTCCGCTCTGTTAATCTCATGCACGTATCTTAGTGAAAACTGAGGGATGATGAGACCATTCTATTTCTACCAATTCTTCTGGAACAAGTCTGCTATTACATTTAGTCAGTCTGGAATATGACAAATTTGGACATGGATTTATTCTTGGAGACACTACTTTAGGAAATCCCATACAAGAATGCAAAGGTCTGAGGACTTGGTTCCACTTCACCGTTTAAGATAAGTCAACACAGTGGAGTTGTCAGAATGAGAACTTATTTCCCATGTAGATCTTCCTGCCACCAATGAAAACCTTTCAAAATGGTTTTCATCTCATGAATCTTGATATGTAAATGACTATAATGAGAGGCCAAACTCCAACAGCTTCCCAGAATGAAGGTATCCCTACAGATTGTGATTTCTGGATGATGTACTTTGGATGTATACCCATCTTGAGTCAACTGCGACTGAGATGGAACCTCATATTTGTGCAGATCGTGAGAAGCTGGTTAAATGGACAAGGTCTCTGCCTCCATGTGGAATAATTTGTAATGGGTGCATAGATAGGCAACCTAAGACCAAAAGGTCTCCTGTCCAAATAAAGAAAACCCAGCTTGTAAAGGAATTCTTCAATCATCCCATAGAAGCAAGGAGGCTACCACTGATTTTCAATGCTCATTTTCAAGGGAGACATATTCTGTTTAATTGAACATTGAACTCCATACCTAGATGAAACAAATGTTGAGATAGTATGACGTAGGATTTAAACCAAGATTGAGAAGAAGAGTAACAACATATCACTCACCTAATACTTTTGTAGAATGTAGTCCAGATAGTTGATGTGAAGTGAAACCCCAGGGACTGAGTCCATCTTGGAGTGCCCTGAACTGGTAAAAGGTATCTGTGGGCGAATTGCAAGAACTTCCTGGAAGCCATGTCAATGGAGACATGAAGATACGCATCTTTCAACTCCACATTGATTGCATAGTCTCCCTCCTAGATGGCATTTAGAACTCATCATAGTATTTCCATCATGAATCAAGGGGCATAAATGAATTGAGTACACTTAGGTTAATGACAGGGTGAAGAGTGCTGTATTTGTAGGTGAAGGAACCCTGAACAAAGGAGGAGATGACCTGAAAGTGATACCTAGTAGTCAAAAACCACTTGTCAGGTCCATAGGTTGTCATGGAATATTTTGTTCCATTCATTAAGAAATGGATGCTATGACAAAACTTTATATAGAACACATACCTGTATATATACAATCGCAGCAAAATCTGTACAGCAAGATAATGGAGTTTTCCATAGTACAGTCATATATACACTGATGCATCATTACTGATACTTACGATGTGGATGACAGTCTATACAGGTAAAATCAGCACACATCTACGAAGTGGATGCTAAGACTAGGTTAATATAGAAAACAGTATGTATTTGACTGTAGTGGAGATCATACAGCAATATTATATGAGTTTTCTACATCAAACACCAGACCTGCACCAAATATAGCTATAGCAATGTGATGGGACACAATCGGAACTCGTGGAGGTACATACCAAGGGCACCTAAGTGTGTAAGGATGGCAAAGACATGACACAGAAAAGCCAGAAATTTTGTTTTCAAACAAAGAAACCAAAGAAAAGTATGAAATTTATAGATGGAGTAAACTTCCCTTCAAAGAGAACACTCCTCCAACCTGCTTTAAGGTAGAAACTTCCAAAATGCTTTTATGTGGATTGTGAGGCCTCTCAGTATAAAGAATGCTACTTGGCACAAGCAGAAATACAGTAAAACCTGTCCTGAGAGACTGTCCCTTCTATTAACAAAAAAACAGACAGGTGGTCTCCCATAACAACTTGGTATGAAAAGACCAGTTTCCTGAATGTCAACTTTCAGAACAATTTAAGAAGGAAAAATAGCCACAATCACTGTACATACTTTCTATTATATTCACAGCTCTTCTTACAATATTGCATGCATTCATCTAAACAAAATTATATAGCAGTAAAAAATGTACATCTATCATTAAACATGAATAATAGTTTTATCTTAAGATCGCATGTACATGTATTAGCATATGAAATACTTTCTTAAATGAACCCCATATTCTTTATGATGTCTACCCATGCAATATCTTTCACAGAAATGATGCTGACAGTGCTCCAAATCTGGTCTCTTAAAAGTAAAAGTTACATTATACCCAAGCCAAAAAAGAAATTGTTTAAAATGTGTGTTCAGTATACTGGTCTACCAGCATGGAACATTATTCTCAGTGAAATGAGTCATGTTTCTAGCATTTCTTTTCATAATCACTGCCTAAATGGATGAAATCTTAAGATATTTAAGAACAGGACTAAATATAAATACACCTCTTGTTTTTCTCTGCATATACATCATTTTCACAGGTGAATTTATGAATACAATATGATATTGTGCTTAGTTTTCATGTGCCCACTAATGCTTGTCATGTGTAAAGACCTTGAAAATGTTTCGATTTTCAGAATAACTCAGTTCTTTAGTGTTAAGCCAAAATTTCAACAAATTGTGCTGTGTGTGTGTGTGTGTGTGTGTGTGTGTATGTGTGTGTGTATATATATATATATATATATATATATATATATATATATATATGTTGAACACAACAGAAGGATTCAAGGAAGGTAGATTAATCTCTGCAACTGACTGAGTTATCTTTTCTAAATGAAGTCATTATTATTATTATTATTATGAAGAGAAGACCATTTCTTCCTTTTAAGAGCTGAGTGTTTGAAAACAATGCTGATATTCTTCAGCAATAACAAGATTTTCAAATTAGCTTCTGTGTTAGACATATTGGATTTCAGATTTTTACCTTGGAAAGTCAACAACCAATACTCTGAGGTTTTTCCATGGAACATTTGTCCAAGGTTTACTAGTAAACCTTGGAACATGTACAGCTGCCGAACAATATTTCAAATTAGCTCAGGTAGACATATTGGATTTCAGACTGATGACATTTTCAGTAAGGATCACAAAACATCAAATGATGTCTTCTGGTAAAAATCCCATGCTGATCTTTCTGTTTTAAGAAGTAACAATAACAAGATTTTAATATTGGCAGCGATACTGAATATTAGACTGCCAGTCCATATCAATTTAGGACCAATTAGGCATCATGAGAAGTGGTGATGGTACAATTATGTCACTATGCCATCTCTAAGAAGCAGAGATTTTCAAAATGGTCAGTATGATGGACATATGGGACATTAGATCATTTTTATTTACAACCACTCTAAGCATTGTAAGAAGTCTTCAGAAAAAAAAAAACACATACTGATATGACAATTCAGTCAGAAGAAATAGAGACAAGAACATTTTAAAGATGACCACTGTAGTAGCCAAATTGGATATCTGAGTAGCACCATTTATGATCAATTTGACATAATAAAATGATTTTTAGTAAAACAACCAAATTTAATATGACCATAAATTTAGGAGGATAACAAGATTTTCAAGATGGTTATGTGGGTTTCCATACTGGATGTGAAAGTGGTACCATTTTCATTTAGGACCAACAGTACATCATTAGGAGACTTTCTGTGAAAATCCCATCATAATATGACTTTCCCTTTAGGAGTGGCAATAACAGGATGTTCAAGATGGCGGTCATCACATTGGTGCCATTTTCATTTAAGAAAACTAGACATTATTCAAGATCTTCATGTGTTGATATGGCCATCCAATCAAGGGGAATAAAAATAAACAAAAGTTTCAAGTTATCCATTGTGTCAATGGTCATACTGGATGCTTGAGTGACACTATTGTCATTCAGTACCAACTAGTCCATGGGATGAATGTATGTTTAAAGTTGTATGGCTATCCTACAATTAGTTTGTTGTTGTTGTTGTTGTTATAGGTTTAACACCATTTTTCAGCACAAGATAGGCTATACATGGCGGCCAGTATTAGTGGTGGAGGAAGAACCCTGGAAAACCCCGGGAAGAACCACCGACCCACGAGAAGCTACTGGCAGGCTTTCTCACGTACCCACATTAGCCGAGCCTGGACTCGAACTCACGCAGACAGAGGTGAGATGGCAGTGATCCGTAACGGTCAGCGCTTTAGACCACTCGGTCACTCGGGGCCCCCTACAATTAGTTTAGGAGAAATAGTGATAACAAATCTGTGCTAATGGATGCATTCATGATGGACAATTGACCATCCCATCAATTCTTATCATCTCATGACCAACAGAGCAAAAATCATGCCATTTGGTACAAAAACAATCACCTTTACCTTTTTTCAACATAAATTTTCTTAAGCTGTGAAAATTAGTACAATTACAAAAATAAGATCCAACTTTTTGAACCTTTTAAATGAAAAATGACATTAGTTCTTATGATAAAAAAATGTGTCAAAAGTAAGTAATACCAAGAATATATAAGGAAACATTTAGTGATCTGTACCGTCAGCATCCTTAAAAGTGATGTATGCAACCCCATCTATGATCTGGACTTTCTCCACATCACCTCCTCCAGATCGCCGTGAATTCTCAAAGTACATCTCTAAAAGTTCCTGGCTTGTGTTGGTTGAAAAACCTGAGACCGCCACAGTGTTGCTCATTCCTCTGTCTTCCATTTGCCTACTCTCACCACTAGCTTCTGAAAAGAATTGTTGGGATGTATTTCTATCATTCTTTTCTCTATCCATCTTTGGTGAGTTTCCAAAAATTATTATTAACAGCAAGAAGAACAATGGAAAATCTGTTGGTTTAGGACATAGAAAAATACTATATGGTATGGTCCTATTGCCAGAGTAGTAAAGCAGAAAAAAAAAGAAATTATTGTTTCAGTAATGATGAGACTTTATAAGTCAAACAAAGAAACAATACCTGAGGCAGATACAGTGAGAGAAAAATGAGTGAAATATATGAATATGCACTGAACAGCAAAATAGTCAACTATACAGTATTAATAGATCCATTTGTATGAGAAAATATTAGTTTTTCTGAAAAATATTGCATGACCTTGCGGACTGCAGTATTTTTCAGAAAAAAAAGAGTTCATATTTTCCCATACAAATGCAGTAACCTTTTTATTATATGCTCATTTTTTTTTAACTACCTAAGGCTTAATAATAAAAGACGTTACAAGAAGCAATGTAACTGAATTTATGCTTTATTCCAAAATAAATTCACAACCATAGATTCATCAATATACACTATTCAGTATTCATGCACACATAGCTCCGCCCAGTAACCATTTAACTTAATCGTGCACTCTACATCAGTTTCAAAAGGAATTGTCATTTTTGGTCTCCTTAAAATTGAAATTTTGAGTCATATTGTGAATGATTGTGCATGGATTTTGTTTCTATGTTGATCCAATTCAATTCTGCTTTTCTGATTATGAGGGACTGAATTATTGGGTCAATTCAGTGCAGTAAGGAGAAATGGATTTTAAATGGAAATGTAGGCTACTCTAAATTCCAGTACAGTTTTGGTGTCTATCAGGTTTTCCAGGACATGTCAGTCAGATTTGAAGAACTAAGAGTGTACATTTTGAGGAAATTCAAAATGAATGGAAGTATATTTATTACCATTTTTATTACCAGTGAAAGAAAACATGCTTATGCCCTGTCACTTGCATCTTGCTGTTGGAGGGACCCCAGCTATGACCTGTATCATAGTGTGTCTCCTATCACTAGCCTAACATTGTATCAAAATAGTTACATGGTGAAAATTGTGAAGCAGCTGTTGTGTGACACTCCATTTCTCCAGCGGAAATAATACTTTTTCATCTTCTTGGATTACTGCTCTGATGCTCTCAGTTTCCTACCCAAACCTTCAGTTGCATTTTTTTTTTCTCGAATCTAGTATTTAACAGACTTTAAAAATGGTACGTATCTGATAGATATGCAATAGCCCTTGGCCTCAATATGTTTTTCTATGCTATATTTTTTCGACCATATAGAGCACTCGTCATACTCCTAACCATTATATTTGTGAAAAGATATGAATATTCTCCTAAATAATTTTTTCGATGGTCAGAATGGTATTTTCAATTACTGCATCTCGCACGTCTGTTGATGACATCGCAAATATCACAGTCGTTTGTTTGCTTCTTTGAAAATTTCATTTCTTGACTCGGTGAACTCATCCACATCATTAACTTTATCATCTATGCTTTCAAATAGATTAAACAGCTGCTTTAGTTCATTCAGAAACACATTTAAGCAACCAAAACATAAAACGTCTACTACACGAGTGTACATGGTTTGTTTACGAAGTAGTTCCTAATACACTATACTATCTTTAGGCACATGTTATGCACATGCGTGCACTATCAAGGTGTTCAATTACAGTACAATATTGCATGATTCTGACAATGTAAAGTTAACATACAAAAAATGAGCATATAATAATGTACGTTTATTCTGCATTATGTAGATGAAAAATAGACAGAGATAACAGATTTAGCTTATATATATATATATATATATATATATATAAGCTAAAGAATGGAAATTAAGGAAATATTGTTCAATTCTATTGCATACTTTGAATTGACAAGACTGAGATTGACTTCCTCATTTATCCTGGTTATCTTGATCACGACCTCACACTTCTATACCCCAGAATCTATAGCTTGCTTTTGTCACTAGTCCAATATACATGATTGCAAGATCCATGAAAATTTCTCAAAGATTACACAGAAAAATCAACAGAATGCATGAGAATTTTATTCTCGACCTCTGTGTTTCTTCAACAAATTCCTCCTATATTCAAAAAATACCCCCCTTCCAATGAAATAGAGGATAGAATATCCTCCTAAGTTTTCAGTTCTTTAATAGACCCTGACACTTTTTTAGATTAAGTGAAAGCCTGATCAACAAAGTTTGGTCAGGTACTAGCCCTAGAGTCAAAATTATTTTGTAAAACCATTTTTCTTTGACTCCAATAGACCATGACCTCTGACCTTTAGATTATAAAGTCAATAGATTTCCTCCTTGACTGAAATGCAAGCCCACCATAAACTTTGGCCAAGGTTCAAGATCTAAAATTACAGTTATTATTTTAAAACTATTTTTCTTCTTCCACTTACACTGACCATGGTCTTTGATCTTATGACTTCAAAAATCAAAAGGTTTCTTTCTAAGTGTAAGAACTCGACAATGTTTAATCAGGGTTTGTGGTGTACATAAACTGTGCATAAACTGATTTCTTCATGGAGTCACATTGACCTTGACCCTAAAATCAACAGGCTTATTTTATCCAATGTGCAAATCATCCACAAACTTTGGTGAAAATACATTATCAATAATTGAAATTTTAATGCAGAAACCATTTTTCTTTGTTCAGTCATAGTGACCTTGAATTCTGACCCCTAAATTGACAGATTTCTTCATTCAAGTGCAAACTATTTTGTTCAGATCTGTGATGTATAAGTAATTTGATAAGCAAGAAATGATTTTCTTTTACTTAGTTACTTTTGGCACTAACAAATTTTGCTCAAAAGTCTAACATGGACAGCATATTTCTTTTAACAAAAACCATCAAATTTACCCCTCACATGTAGCCACATAATGTATCTTGCAAATAGCTGCTTAATTCTAAAATGCAGACTAAGTAATTAACTTTAATCCATACAAAGTGGTAATTTTGTAATCTGATTAACCTTATTGCTATATGTTCCTTAGATGTCAGGTTTTGTCACTGTGATCATTACTATTATTACTGTTCAATAATCATTAAGATGACAAAAGCTAATCTCTAAGAACCACATCATTATTCAGCCTGACATAAAGTAAAAATGGTATGTTAGCTGGGTTTTTTCTCACAGACTATGAATAGGTACCAGACTAAAACCAGTCAATCATTTGACAAAGCTCACTTTCTTTGTATACACTTGGCATTGTACGTAACAACTAAAAACTGCCAATGGAGGAATGGATGCAAAATTAATACTGAAAAAGCAATATCCTGAAGAAAACAAAATCATACAGAGTGACAAAAGCTCCTCCAATTATTCCTTGGAAATGACAGGATAATTCAGGCTCTTTCTTCAGTAAAACATTTATAGGTATATAATAAAAGAAAAATAACATCATTCTATTGGTCCTGAAATTCTTTAAAATCTGCACTAGATCATTTAAATCCAATCATCCTTAATATGATTTTCACCAAAACTTCAACCAATCAGATCACAGAGCACTGTCAGGTGACAGATTTCATGCCATCAGGCCCAGTATGAAAGCTAATAACTTGTGAATAACTCAGTATCCTTGAATTTTAAATAAAAGATGTTTGGAATAAATCAGTGGTAACTTGATTAATCTTAAGTGTTAACAACATTGAAGATCGTAACTCATACAACCTTTATATAATATGTCTACAAAATAAGTAAATCATTCATAGATCATACCTTAACTACCCTAGAGAGTACATAATGTAGCAACCCATATATAGGTCACATGCAGGAGCAGAAAAAATAACAGTCTGCTTGATATTGTTTTTTCATCCAATAAAACTGAGAATAATTATGCCAGGTCATGATAATTACATATGTTAAACGTTAATGGGTGTCATCACTTGATTATTATAATCTGATAATTGAGGTCAGATTTCAGTCAATCATGCAGTAGTGCCATTTTATTTCTTTGTGTAATTAAGTATGATTAAACTAAGAAATGAAATCAGTGGGGAATATTAATAAAAACTGATCAAATAAGATTTCCAGGTGGAATTTACATTATACCAGGGGTGCAACTGATATAAAAAAAAGTGCTTAAATTAACAAGTATTATTTGACTATACTGGTGTTGATGTGTTTTCTATTTCCAAATAATAAATTATTAATTTAAATTAAAAGATGTATATGAAGTGATTAATGGTAGGGTCCTCTAGAATAGGAAAGGATGTATATGGACTGACTAACTGTAGGGTTCACTAACTGACAAATGGGTAGGTTTCCCTGGAATATGAAAGGATGTGTATGGGCTGACTAATGGCAGGGTTCCCTGGAATATAAAAGGATGTGTACGGACTGACTAATGGTAGGGTTCATGGACTGACAAATTGGTAGGTTTCCCTGGAATATGAAAGGAAGTGTATGGATTGACTAATAGTAGGGTTCCCTGGAATATGAATACATGTCAAGTTCAGGGTTCTTCTGTCCTTCTGTAACCAGACAAATTTAGTGTTTTCATGGTCGGTCTATCCAAAGTGATACATCTCCTATCTCCCTGTTAACATTTAGTTTTACTGCCAGATTTATTTTTTGCCTTGGATAAATAAAAATAAAAAAGCATATAAGAAATAGTTAAAAAAGAAATCTAATGTGGAGAGTA
>JAECUM010094245.1:0-44296 GCA_016617855.1 Megalonaias nervosa | reverse complement strand
ACTCTCTACCTTTCGTTTCCTACTTTTATTATTATTATTATTATTATTATTATTATTATTATTATTACTGCTACTTTTAAAAATGCCTCACAAAACTGTTAATAATAATAATAATAATAATAATAATAATAATAATAATAATGAATAAGTCGATTCTAAAAACGACGATTTATGACCTTGCGGATTTGCTTGCAAACAGTGATTCCAATAATCCCCCTCCTCCAATTTTGGCACCGTTTTATGTCTGGGGCGATAAAATAAAAAAGAACAGGTCATGTAAAAATTATATTTAACAGCGTCATCACATTTACCGCGCAATGGCTAAAGCATACATAGTCGCTGCGATATTCTGTTGGATATCCGTTTTGTCCGAATCGTACAATACAATAATTTGCATGAAAATCAGAGAATAGATAAAACCAATCAATCAATACTCTAAACTAATTAAACCTAGTAGTTTTAAATTAAATTCTAAACAATTTATTCATGATCTAACCAATAAATTTTAGCTAAATGGTTTTACCTTAGTCACTATAGAAAACGCGTTAACAGAATAAACGAGAGAGAGAGAGAGAGAGAGAGAGAGAGAGAGAGAGAGAGAGAGAGAGAGAGAGAGAGACTTTACTTGTGGGTAGAAATATCCACTAAATGTCATCTTTAGTTCAGACTGACTTCTGTTGAAGATTTAAAGTTAAAACTTATTAGAGCTTCTTCACAATTAGAAATGATTTTCTAAATCCGCAGTTCTTATAACTCGAATGTACCGTGTCGATAGTATCACGAACTTTGCCGATAAAGTTAAGTTGTCATTTTACATCCAAATCGGCACGATGCGAGTATAACATTGTTTCCAAAAAAGGGTTTGAAATTAAATCTATTTAACGAAAATGCGTGGACTCTATAACATTGCATTTTTCCTATCGAGAATCAGGTCATGGAAATTTGGTTTCATTTTGTTTTTTGTTTTTTTCCCGAAAATCTGTCCGTACAAAGGGTGGTGACTGTTGTTGGAGGGGATACGATAATTAATCTCTATAATCCACCTCTATTTCCGGAATTACGTGTTACTATAAATAAAATTATATAATCCAAAGTGAAACCAAATCGCTACAGAATCAGATTAATACGACATTCCTTTTCGATTAACTGTGGCTGATTTATATGAGTATGAAATTGGTCATCAGCGGAGCGAGAA
This sequence comes from Megalonaias nervosa, assembly GCA_016617855.1. Taxonomy (NCBI): domain Eukaryota; kingdom Metazoa; phylum Mollusca; class Bivalvia; order Unionida; family Unionidae; genus Megalonaias; species Megalonaias nervosa. The sequence goes on along the minus strand of JAECUM010094245.1, from coordinate 43,101 downwards.
ATATTTTCCCGCATGACAGGCCTAAAACGTTTATAGAATTTACTCATTACCATGTCATTTGAGCCAGTTTAATTAGGATATCCTAGGCTGGTTCTATGTAAAGGAAGCTTTCCTTCATACGCGAAGCTTATGAAACATGGAACTAGGCCATCCATTGTACAGATGTGTAGGATTAATATGTGGATGTGATGTATTGAAAAGTACATCAGCCTGTATACTGCTACCCACATTGAATATATGTCATATATGCGCTTTGGATAATGAGACAACACGTGTTAGTTTGAGTGACCGGATAGTACAATCGCATTAAGCCTAAAGAAATCTATATGTAAGAAGGACAGCTTTACATACACAAAAACTACGTATGTGTTTTGTTTTGAATCGGTCAAAAGAACGTGTTTGATAATAGGTACGATACGTGAGCCGAGACGTATTTATAAACCATTTCAGATGGATTCATTCTCCCGATTAGGAAGAAACCACGAACGTCTTGTATTAATAACATATTCCTCGTTTACGCTTTTGAAATATTTTTATTTTTATGAATTAAATTGAAAACGAATCGGGATTTATAAGTCAGGCTCACTGTGCCTAAAAATATCGACGAGCGGACGTTAGAGAAGGCACCTAAGTAGTTCAAATCTGTATGTGTAATTACGGAAATATGGATTCAACAGTTGTATCGAAGGCTCGATCGAGTATATAAGATTCAATAAGCATATAATAAAAATTAAAATTGCGTAGTCTGTTTTGTTGCATGACAAGAAAGTATACTAGTTTTCTACATTTTGAGAGATAATTGTCCGTCGACTTTTGTTGTTACTTTGATACCAGTGGGAGGTTAACATATCCTTTGATGAACAATACTAACTTACGTTCACCTATTTCCTTTTATTGATTTGAAACTGCAATACTCGAATTATTATCTACATTGTTTGTTTTGTAATGCAATTGTTTTTCGAATTGGCGAATTAAATTTATGTTTTCTTTATTAATTTTCAAAATAACCCATCTTGTGTATCGCGATACTTAAAAAGGTAAGGATCTAAAACGTAAAGCATTGATGTTTTTATCGTTTGCTTACGGCCAGTCGTATTTATGGAGCTCGCTGATAATTCATTAGTGAAACAAATATGCATAATGTTAACATCAGTTTTCATTTTTAGTTTTAACTTTCATAATTTTTTTTTTTTAATTATATACAGAGACTAATCAGACGAATTAATTCAACAATTATCCTTTACAACGTGCCAAATTTTAACCTAGTCACTCAATGGTCCAATTTTTATATTTTTGCTGGTAGTACAAAATTTTCCAATTTGACGGTCAATGGAAGGAAGTTTTGAAAACGATAAACCCGTTTTGATATCTTTCTACAATTTTTGTAATATTAACAACAACATTCCCATTTATATTTTGTACGTATATGTCTGCATTTTCTATAATGGTCGCGTTAGGAACTGAAATTCGGTGGAAAACTGCAATATTTTTGTCCCACCACAGTCGATAAGTCAGTAAAACAGATAATCAAAACGACAATCAAGTAGATTTGTGAGTAAAGTGTTCCAAAATTAAAAGCATAAATGATAATAAGTTATGAAAAACCTTTATTTTTAATTTTCAGAGACCTAAGTTTTATTACCTTTTCTTGGAAATAACTTCTTTTCTCTCATGTGTTTTCAATTTATTTACAGATATTCAGATCACTTAATATTTTATTTAAGATGATATAACAGTTTGAAATGGTTAGGGTGTAAGAAATGTGAATAAGAAATGATGCTCTTTATGTGTCATAAAATAGAGATCGAATGTCATTTTGATATTAACTGATTCAGCTGCTGTATTCTTTATACCAATGCTGTTTAAAAAAATATAACCAAATATGGTCAATCATTGACTGATACTGTATTTTCCAAGCACTTCTTCTGAAGTGAAAATTATTTTCTCAAATAAAATATATAAAATATCATGTATTATAAGAAGTAGTTTTGTAGACAGTTGTATGTGTAACTTAAACGAATTTCATTTAAGTTATGTTATAATTTACAATCTAAAAAATTCAAGTGATACATAAAATAAAGTATATGCAGTCAGTTGGAACATCCATACACAAATTATTAGTCACAGTTTTAAAAAGGCAACTGATCCAACCATAGCATTATATTGATCATGATTGATATAGCTCAAGGAAGAGGTCGCAGCGCAAGTATATTGCAGAAGAATGTTTCAGAAGAATATATTGGAAAATGAGCCAATCGACTTCCTAACTGTATGGAATTGAAAGCTTCATGGAAAAGTAAACATTATTTCCAATGGACACTCCTTCCGAACCAAGCCTTTCAGAAAATAGGCATTCAATATATTAAATAAAGAAAGGCATTTGTAATAATAATAGTTGTGATACAGCAAGATATAATATTTATTACTAATTACCACTGGAAAAATTTGAAGACTTACACGGAACTCGACTAACGGTTAATACTAATTTCCATAACAATCAAAATAAATTTTTTCCTAAAGGAATTGCTAGTGTGATCAGCTACTTAGGAATTCCGTATCTTCTCCCAAATATAGGCATATTTCTATTGATTTCCATCTCTGTTCCACACTTTCACAGTTGAGAAAAGAACATTCATATAATAAATTAGCTTACTCAAAATCATTTCTTAAGATGTACGAGATTTTGATATGTATATCTTTGTGAACCCCACTTACGAAATAACGAAATATTTTCTTAGACTCAAAACATGTGCGTAAACTTACGTTGCTTCGTGAAACGGGACCTGCTGCTCCTTTATACGTAGGTAACTCCGCTGCAACAGGTTATGCACTATAGAGAATAAGATAGGGCACTATAGTCAGCAAGTAGAGTTAAGTGAACATTATAGGACACTATAGACAGCAAAGTAGTATAGTTAAGTTAACAAGGTAGTGAGCTATGTTTTACTTTAATGAGCAAGTAAATCTACCGCACTATGATGTGTAATGAATATACTTAATTTACCGTACAAACAGGAATATCGTAATATTTATGAATACAGTAGTAAGATAACTGTGAATACGACACATGTGCCGAGATATACATCAGGTAAAACGGTGAAGACATCGACATTGATAGTGATACTGACGGGTAAACGACAAGGGTCATTACTGAATAAATCTTTCTATGAATCTATCTCTTTACCTTTCTGTCTCTCTGTATTTTAAAAATAAGTATTTATTTAAAGGATGAGTAGGTCGACGAAGAGAAGGATGAATGAATGTAATCTGACTTCAATGCTGTTGAATCGGAAAATAAAATTTAGTTTAATTGGTTATTCTAAGGGTTACTTTTTTAAAGATACATGGTGTACCAATAAGCTTCCCTTTTAACTAGTCATATCAGAGGCAATCCAAGAGCAGTTTCATGTAAAACTTCAATTGCTTTCATCCGGTAATATTGGACATTCCCTTTAAACATAAACTCATAAATAAATTTTAACCTATTTGCTATTGTCAAATAGCTCCAGACTGTTGATCTTAGAGGTTGGAAGATGGATTCTATGCGTAAAAGGTCTCTGTTTTTATTCCATGCAGTAGTAATTGTGTGCTCCAGACTAAATCTATTATTGAAAGTATATAATTCGTAACAAGAGGTCCACCATGTTTGTTTTTAGCTTAAAGCGAGAAGGGGTTAAACAAAATTAAGCGAATTTTACAAAAGACACTGTAGAAAATTGTGCTTTTAAGATAGATGCCAGGTTTTCTCCTATTAGATCTCTGAAAAGCTGAAAGGCAAATATTAGTACTATCCGGTGAATAATAGGGATCGCATAGCTGTGCACTAAGCATTTGAAATTGTCTCTACTGAACTAAATCTAAATAAAATGGTGTTATTTGCAGATTGAAAAACTAACTAGCCACTGGATGTTTCTAATGATCGCCAAACAAGTTGGTGTGAAAAACTACACCCATTCCCCAACAAGATATGTGATTATAGTAGTAAGCATTGCAGACCACTATTTTGCCAGCAGACCTTTGGTACCAGGCAATAGCATTTCAAGTAGGGATGGTACTAATCTGCCGAGAAGATGAAATGGGATTATCGAGGAGAGGAAGAAATGGAATTATTATCTAACTCTATTAAGCGCTATTACCCCTGATCGGTTAGGCACTGGACAGTTCTGGTTTGCTGTCTATTTTGTACACATGCAACTGTGCAATATGTTGAATTGAATATTGTAAATATGCAACTGCCTAATGTGTGGTATTGACTGTAATTGACTCTTTTGTACACATGCAGTTGTCAGATATGTTGAATATACTGTGATTGACTACTGTAAACACACAGCTGCCTAATGTGTGGGACTGACTGTGATTGACGAAGAATATGATCACTGCAAGATTATCTTTTACATTTGACTTTTAGGTCCATTTAATTAAAAACGAAAGATCCTGTCTACAATAAAATAATTTGCTTATGCTCTTTAAAAAAGCACCAAAGTAAGGAGCAATGGTCATTAACCATTGAGTCTATACAATGCAATTGGTATTGTGAGACACTGTGCGACTATGCAATCGAACCCACGTGACAGCATATACTATTGATTTTACGTTGAATTAAGCATATTTACGTAACCTAGCAGAACCAATGGGAAGCTACAGTATGATTCTCTAAGTATCGATATCCCACCAGTCACTGAGAAACTACGCCATAGGCGCCATTTTAAGTCTTATTATTAATATTATTATTACTAATTGTCAACATATATGTAAACATCTATTTATAAATCCTGTGCAATACTATACTCAAGTCACGTGGGCCAGACTGAATTAAAGATATTCTGTACAATTACAGAATTATAAAAATTAGATAAATACCAGGTGTTACAAAAAATTTAAATAATAACAACAACAATGTATATATATATATATATATATATATATATATATATATATATATATATATATATATATATATATATATATATATATGCAGGCATTTCTGATGATGGTATCTGTGCATATTCTTCTTGATTGGAAGGAAAATGAAGAGAAGGGCATATGCACATATGGTCAATAAAGTCCTGGCGTGTGTGTGGTTGTGCGTGCATATTTGTGTTTTTGTGCGCACGGAGGAGAATTGTAAGTAGAAACAAAGTAAATATAAAAATATGAGTCTCTGTTTTGGAGTTTTCTTGATTTTAATTACGAACGATATAATAGTACTAAAGTACTAAGGAAATGATTGTCCTTATGTTCTAGCAATGTAATTGTAATGGTACTAAGGTAATATTCTTACATAAGTACTAGCAATGTAATTGTAATGGTATTAAGGTAATACTCTTACATAAGTACTAGCAATGTAATTGTAATGGTACTAAGGTAATACCCTTACTTAAGTACTAGCAATGTAATTGTAATGGTACTAAGGTAGTACGCTTACTTAAGTACTAGTAATGTAATTGTAATGGTACTAAGGTAATACTCTTACATAAGTACTAGCAATGTAATTGTAATGGTACTAAGGTAATACTCTTACATAAGTACTAGCAATGTAATTGTAATGGTACTAAGGTAATACCCTTACATAAGTACTAGCAATGTAATTGTAATGGTACTAAGGTAATACCCTTACTTAAGTACTAGCAATGTAAATGTAATGGTACTAAGGTAATACTCTTACTTAAGTACTAGTAATGTAATTGTAATGCTACTAAGGTAATACCCTTACTTAAGTACTAGTAATGTAATTGTAATGGTACTAAGGTAATACTCTTACTTAAGTACATGCAATGTAATTGTAATGCTACTAAGGTAATACTCTTTCTTAAGTACAAGCAATGTAAATGTAATGCTTCTAAGGTAATACTCTTACTTAAGTACAAGCAATGTAATTGTAATGCTACTAAGGTAATACTCTTTCCTAAGTACAAGCAATGTAAATGTAATGCTACTAAGGTAATACTCTTACTTAAGTACAAGCAATGTAATTGTAATGATACTAACGTAATACTCTTACTTAAGTACTAGTAATGTAATTGTAATGGTACTAAGGTAATACCCTTGCATAAGTGCTAGCAATGTAATTGTAATGGTACTAAGGTAATACCCTTACATAAGTGCTAGCAACGTAATTGTAATGGTACTAAGGTAATACCCTTACATAAGTACTAACAACGTAATTGCAATGGTACTAAGGTAATACCCTTACTTAAGTACTAGTAATGTAATTGTAGTTGTACTAAGGTAATACCCTTACTTAAGTACTAGCAATGTAAATGTAATGCTGCTAAGGTAATACTCTTACTTAAGTACAAGCAATGTAACTGTAATACTACTAAGGTAATACTCTTTCTTAAGTACTAGTAATGTAATTGTAATGGTACTAAGGTAATACTCTTACTTAAGTACATGCAATGTAATTGTAATGCTACTAAGGTAATACTCTTTCTTAAGTACAAGCAATGTAAATGTAATGCTACTAAGGTAATACTCTTACTTAAGTACAAGCAATGTAATTGTAATGCTACTAAGGTAATACTCTTTCTTAAGTACAAGCAATGCAAATGTAATGCTACTAAGGTAATACTCTTACTTAAGTACAAGCAATGTAATTGTAATGGTACTAAGGTAATACTCTTACTTAAGTACTAGCAACGTAATTGTAATGGTACTAAGGTAATACCCTTACATAAGTGCTAACAACGTAATTGTAATGGTACTAAGGTGATACCCTTACATAAGTGCTAGCAACGTAATTGTAATGGTACTAAGGTAATACCCTTACATAAGTACTAGTAGTGTAATTGTAATGGTACTAAGGTAATACCTTTACTTTAGTACTAGTAATGTAATTGTAATGGTACTAAGGTAATACCTTTACTTTAGTACTAGTAATGTAATTGTAATGGTACTAAGGTAATACCTTTACTTTAGTACTAGTAATGTAATTGTAATGGTACTAAGATAAGATTACTACTTAAATACTACAAATATAAGTGTGATGGTACTAACAGTACAAGTACTAGCAATGTAATTGTAATGATACTCTCATTTATTTACTACAAAGTAGCAATGCAACAGAAAGCAATATATAGACTGGATACGATTAGTTTTCTGATCACAATTTATTTCCAGTCTGTGCATACCAACTTCATAAGTGTGAAAGTCCATTCTAAAAACTGGTCAGTATTTACCTGTAATATTAATATATCATTCTGTCCAAAAATTATGTCCAACGTTCACAGGGAACCTGCCAGTATTCAGTGTCACCTGTTAAGTGACAGACCTACCTGATACAAACTTTTTGTCATGGTTTCATTACATTAACAGTCATTATTTCACTGAATAATATGGAAACTCGGCAAGATGAGGACACTGTTCATGCATTAAAAAGAACCTAGATATGCCGTGACGTTATAATTAATTAATAACTAAGTATGTACCATATTCAAATGTTTGACTTTTAGTTAAAACTCATCCATCCCTAGTACACGGAAAATCACAGGACATAGCTGTGCACGCTTCTTGAATTTTTTGAAATTAAGAAGATTACATTAATTTTTAAAAATCGTGAAAATTCGTTGACGTCCCGTTCTACTGTTGCGGTAAAATACATGGTCAGTTTTTATTAGAAAATTTGCCATTACTCACAGAAATGACATTCTTATTATTTGTACCTAAACAATCTGTAAAAAAAAAACAAACCCATGTACGCATCCATTACAGGTACAGTCAATACGTTTTTGCATCCGATTTGTTGGTGAAAGCTTTGATAGAGATCACCAGGTTGTTATTTTCTAGGACTCATAAGAATTATCTTATTTCTGAGTGTGCAGAGGCACTGGGATAAGTATATAAATCGGCCTGAATAGATGGGTATACCTATCATTTACTTTGCTTCGATAGTTACGAACCTTGTTCTATCAATCAAGGATTCATGCAGCATTTGGATTTGCTCTCATTAAACTCTGCATTTATTCTTCGAAATTCTTTCATGCTTTGATCATTTTGAATTAAGCATGCTTTACACCTGTTGGGATGAAATAATTTTAAAAGACAGTTGCTTTCTGCAAATGCTAGACCGTAACTATTGCTCCTCCAGATCTCGAGTAGTCAATTGAGATCTCAAGTAGTCAATTGAGAACTCAAAATAACAAGCTAGAATAATTAGCTTCCGTTTTAATCAATATCCATGTTTGAAGATTATCTAATGTCAAAGTTCAGAATATTTATATTTCCTCTATCAGCTTTTCTCTGTTGGAATTGGAACATGTTATAACTGATTCCATCTTTGCAGATGGTAAAGGGTCTGTCGAATAATTGAAATCTGTCTATCTACAAGTTTTATTACATCTATATGCAGCTAAAACTACCCTCATATCAGTTAATTTTAATTAAAGTTGAAGCAATTCTTGTTTTACAATGTGTTAAAATTGTACTTGTGGAAAATGTTTTTCAGGAACAATACATAAATCATGGAGGAAGTGGTACACATTCTACCCACACTTCTTAATATTGCTATTCATGTACTGTCCTGTTTAGAACACCACCGTGTTGCACGGCATGCATGTCATTTATTTTAATGGCAAATGTTATAAGTTACTATTCAACATTTACAAGGTTCCTTATACCCTGTGAGTTGCGTGATCATTAGTATTATATTATTCTTGTCTGGGATGTAAGCGCACAAAACTATTTATGGTTTACAATCCCCAAATGCATGTTACTAAACATGCTCTATACATTTATTACAATCATGCAAACTCATCCTAAATGTTGTCCTATTAGTTCTGTCTCTGTCTCTTTTCCTCCAGAGACCAATGAATAAAATTCCACGGTGAAGTGCAGGAAGAGATCTGAAATAGTGGACTCCAATTTGATTCAATAATGAAATTCGCCTTCGATCTTCAGCATATGTTCCTGATGATACTTTCCTCTTCCGTCAATTTTTGTATAACAACATTAAATTCAATGGCAAAAAAAGAAATTAAAGAAGGGGAGAGAGGTATTATATTTTAGTGTTTAACTATACCTCTTCACATTATTGGTTACTGGATGCCAGTCAGAAGTAAAGAGGTAAATAGGAATCGACGGGCAAAGGAGTTTAAAATGGGAATGAGAAGAAAAATAGATCGGACGGAATTATACTCAAAGATGACCGGTGTTGTTCCGTCGACGTACCGATCAATCATGTCATATTGATTGATATTTTATGAACACACATGTTGAAGTCGTTTTAATAAGGGATTTTCTTGGTATAGGAAAACAAATTTAAGTGATCGTCTTGTAGATGCAAGGTATTTGAATATAACACAATGTCGAATCTCCTTGAATACTGCGCTTAAACTGCAATAAAAGTCACGTTTATTATGTAACAAAAACAGTATAAAACATTTTAAGGCACCAATTGTAGTTGCTGAAATAAATATGCATGTATAGCCCAATGTAAATTCGTTGTAGCCGTACTATTAAACTTGAAATCTTCTGAATTATATCGTTGATGCAATTACATGTGCGACAATTGAAATTTTTAATCACAAACTTGAATTGAATATACCACTTCGACCGCACCTATTTGTACGAATATTTAAAATGAAACTGATGTCCTGACAAGTACGAAATAATACAGTCGTCTTATTGCAACCATACATTCCTCTAGAGCTGAGAATAAAATGCACATTATCGACGAATATTACGAAACGTGCGATTAGGCTAGCAGAGCATATGGTGAGCCGCATAGAAATATCCTTCAATTCCCCGAAATTGTGTCAATTAATGGCGATGTATTCATGACCCAGCGAGGTCTTCGCTAGACTATTACATATTTCAGCTGATAATCTGCTCAATAAATTGCTATTTTCTTCTTTTATTTCTTTCTGAAACAATTTCGGTAAATACGAAAGTGGGCCGAAGAGACATCAAAACAATACTTTTCTTTTACTTTAAAATGGGACACTAACCTAATATATCTGGTAACGTCAAAACCTGAACTTGTGTGTAAAGTGGAGTGTGTGCTCTGCCTCACAGTGTTATCTTTTATTTTTAATTTCATATATATAACTTCGTGTCATGACCGTACATCACAATATATATCTGCAAGTCATGACCGTTCATCATGTCTAAAAGTCAACAAGCACTTTCTAATTCCAATGAATAATTTAAATATAAGATGTATAATTGATTCCACAAAGACTGATGTCAAGAAATAAATGAATGATTGTGGTGTAAAAAACTATATATATATATATATATATATATATATATATATATATATATATATACTTAACAACAACCAACCTTATATATATATACACATATATATATATATATATATATATATACTGCCTACTTTATATATATATATATTACGTAACTAGTAATACACTGTACATTAACAGGTCTGCTCGTTACTCTGGTTGAGAAGTATCATTCTAACATAATCAACAAATAACCACTGAACTCTAACAGCGCTGAAGCGGAGATGTAAATACAAATATCATATACCCTAGCTTTATTACAGCCGGTTGCAAGCTCGAATGACTGTGCTGGGGGGATTTAAATACTGTGCATTTGTTGTAGAAAGATTGGTTCAATAGCAAAGCTTTTGAAAAACGAGGCCAGATGACCGAAGACACGCCGTTTAAGGTGTAAATGAGTCTGTAGGGTTTTTTTTATTTTATATGATTGATGTCTACATGTTCTTTACTATATCAGGTAACGTATTACATCAATTTTTGTTTGCCGCTCCAATTGAAGATTTAATCGGCACTCTGGAAAATATGAGTAACAAGGTCTTCAGTTTCTTGAACAGATAAAATATGTTTTATGTAGGAGAGATATTGATCAAACAGTTAAATGTGTTAAATAACAAATGTATACTAGATGGTTTAAGTTTGCATCGGCAATTGTCCATATATTTCACAGGTATCTTTGATATTAAAAAAGTAAACTTCAGTTGAATTAATGAAATGTTCTGATGAATGAATAACACTTATTAAGTTTATTTGTTTAGGACTTTCACCACCATCATTCCCTGTTCCTAATCCAGTTATTGCTCACTGTGTCTGTGGTATCATGGCACTGATAAGGACGTGAAATTACATTTTAAAGTCACGTTGTTTATTTACGTTTGTTAACTGAGATGGAGGGAAAATATGATCTATTGACAGTGGCGTAGCTTGGGGAGGGCGGGGGGGGGGGGGGAACAGTTGTCCCGGGCGCCATGTGCCAGGGGCGCCAAAATGAGGAAAATACAACTATTCATTATCTCAGATGCACTCGAAGGGGGCGCCAAGTTTATGTTTTGTCCCCGGGCGCTAAGTACCCTCTCTACGCCACTGCCTATTGATTTAGTTACAATTGTGGATATCAAACACCGAGGACACATGGTACCTGTAGATTCTACAGGAGAGTTCAGTTCATGTTAAATTTATTTGCATGGATAAGAGGTATTTAAAAAAAATATAATCATTAATTATGTACCTTCAGCTTTAGCGCTTTATTTCTTTTATTTATGTGCGTAGACACAAAATTGTTTAACATTTCAAGTACTTTAGCACTGAATTCTATATACTACACGTGCTCAAGAACCTTTATGTCAGTCTATATTTGACAGTCACTACATTCGTAAACTTTAACGTGTTAAATAAATACTTTTCTACTTAACTGATTTCTCGAGTCCGTGGTTCATTTGGTCAAAGAGGGAATGTTCACAAGACACCACTTTTCCTAATCTATGAAAAGCACTGTAACTTAAAAACGAATATTGCAAATCAGCATCAAATGATTAGCTACGTTTTAGTAGCATTTAAATAGTAACATAGAAGGGACATACTGTGATGTTAATCTCACTCAGTTCTAATTTTTCTATGAAGGATATCTAAAGAGTTCTGAATATTTTGATCTACATTTTCTGTCAATGCATTTAATGCAGATCTGAACGCAAAATAACGTTCTACAAAATGACCTGTCTCTGCACGTGCAGCATACCGAGTACCTGCATATATATGCGTGCAACATTACATAGTTAAATGACAATTACGTAAATAGCGGAGATAGAAAACAATCATATTATTGAGCAAAGAGCCTATTGTAAAATGCGAGCGCTCTTAGGTTGCTCGCTGACTGATCTCAAGGCAAACTTGGATACAGTTTACAGATCCAATTCTGTGTCATCACCTGCAATTTTAAATTAGTTTCACCCTATTAAACATGGTCGCCAATCCATGGAAGATGACCCACGTTGTCTGCGATTCGTGTGCTGGTAGTGGCTGTTTCGAAGGGGTCAATTGAACTAGATGCTCAATGCGTAGAGGAAGATATTATTATTATTATTATTATTATTATCATTATTATTATTATGACGTGACAATAATTCGTCAGCTATTCGTTATATATTGAAGAATCATTCTGAAGCTCAGAAAAGTGTGTGTAAGATGGGTTCCTCATTTGTTGACGACTAGCCAAAAACAGGTTAGGGATGAAATCGCCAAACAGCTACTCACCAGAAAGAGGGCCAGAGACGTCTGAATGAGAAGGTCACAGGCGATGAAACATATATTTACTATTTTGAGCTAGACACAAGAGAATATAATGTTTGGATCGGAGAAAATGTAGAGACCACAAATTTCTTGACGTAGTTTTGACTGTCAAGACAATTGTAAATGCATGATTGTTAAATGCAACAGATACAGGCTTTCGGGTGCCTTTGCCTGATTCTGCTATTGTTACTAGACAATTGTATGCCTCTAAAAATTTGCCAAATTTGTGTAACACTACTGAACCACTTTCAGGGGGACCGGTACCCGAGTTATCCATCTACTTCGTGACAACGCACGGGCGCATAAATCCGCCGTCGTGACAGATTTCCTGAAGGTGCACAAGATCCAAGCGTTCCCACGTCCTCTATACAGTTTTGAGTTAGCTCCGCGTCATATTGTGCTGAAGTAACGATTCGCTGAGGAACTGGGGATTTGAATGCAACCATGCAGTTGGAAGTGCAGTTTGCAAGTGTATGAACACCATACAAAAAAGTGAATGCAAAATGACATTTAAATAATCAGACTTAGAAAGTGTGAATATCTGCAATGGAGTACTAGTGGATGCACTGACGAACTGTTCACTAATAAAGAACTTTCAAGTATAACGCACTAATATTCCGAACATTTCAAATACTGATCACAGCTGTTAGTAGGACGGATTTATTACACAGTATAAAATAATCTGGTATAACGCGTTTGCAATGACAGACCTTTGCTTTACTTACTATAAAGTGGTTTATAATCGTTATTGATCACACCGAAAATTATCACTTGCCTTAAGACCCGCAGTCTTACTTCTCTTATTGTGACGGTCTCGATACTGTTTAAATCGGAACATAGTCCTTCCTTCTGCAACTACGACATTTCGCGTTGTGTTCCCTTCCAAATTACGATTAATCTCTTAACATTGGATGTGTCCAAATATTATTAATGATCTACATATCGAAAGGTTCCAAAAGGTATATGGTGACCGATTGCATATCTAACGGAAGATGAAGGACTTGATTTAAATTGAACCTTTGGACCTGCTAGCGTCTAGGATTCTTTAAATAATTTCGCTTTGAGTGGCTTGTTCAGTCACACCGACACATTAGGACATACCATTACTTATGTATAAAGGGAATACAAAAACTTGAATGGCATTGAGATTGGGTCAGAAACACCGAAATGAAAATGAAACACTTTTCATTACAGCCTGAACTACAGTGTTTAATGACTTGATGTTTAATGCTCAAGGGGCGTTACTATCTTTACACAACAATACTCGTATAGTTTTATGTGGTGTTCTGAGTTTAACACCATTTTCAACGCATGATAGGATATACATGGTGGTCAGTATAATATCTGATGGAGAAAGAACTTGGGAATATCCGGGTATAACCAACGACCCACAGGAAGCTACTGGCAAATATTCTCACATACCCACACTGGCTGAGCCCGAAGATTGAATCAAGACCACACAGAGGTGAGGCGTCATTTATCGGCAAAGGCTAACATCTTAGGCTACTCTGCCACCTAGGGATCCCTCGTTGTTTGAAATGCAATATTGCTGTTTTGCAACAAGAGCAGCTTCCTTTCTTAAAATAGCAATTAAAGATATATGTACAGTAATTCTTTGTTTGAGTATTGTTACCGACCGTAACATTCAAAAGTTGAATCATGCAAACCAAGGTAGTTAAATCACAAATATTACAATACAGTTTTTGAGACACACAAATAAACTTAAAACAGCCGAGTTATCGACTAGGTTAAAAAAGCCAGAAACACGAATCATATTTTCCCTATGTTGCTGTCAAGTTAACCTGAAATTGGAATATATTTCAGAAAAGAGGCGGTTCGATACTTTAATCACATTTTTCTCAGATACATATAAAACATTCATATTTATTATGATATGAAGTTACAAGTACAGGATGAAAGATATTCTTGCACAATACCTGTACAAGGACGTGTGACATTAGAAATTTGGTTTAAACTCAGATTTTAGCTTTGAGGTTTTGTAGAACTAATTTCCTCTATGTGAACGCCGAATATAACATGCTCACATGAAAACAGCCATATGTTGTAATATGTGAACGGTGAATCGAACATACTCCCATTATAATCGTGATCTGTTATTCTATGTGAACACTGAATCTAATATACGCACATTATAATAGTCATATGATGTTCTATGAGAACGCTGAATCTAAAATTCTCACACGATAGTAGTGACCTGTTATTCCATGTTAACGCTGAGTCTAACATGCGCACATGATAATGGTGATGTTTTGTTCTATGTGAACGTTGAGTTTAACATGCGCACATAATAATGGTGATGTTTTGTTCTATGTGAACATTAAGTTTAACATGCGCACATGATACTAATCTGAGATATTATTTGCACGTACTGTTTTGTATCATGACAGTTTTGATAGGTTTTTATAACGCGCCTGATAGGTGTGTATATGACTAATGTGAAAAAAAAAAGAAGAAAAAGATGGCATTTAATTTGAGACATGTCTCTGCAAATTTGACCATGTCATCAATCCTTACAGTTCGACTGGCTCTGATATTATCTGACATACCACTCAGACACTCCTTATCTTTACTTGGCAGCATCCTGTATTACAACGCTTTTCTCTCTCCATTATAGTTCCTGATCTGCATATCAGATATCGACATTTGAAACTGAAATTACACATTACATTTCCGTTTGCCTATATTATTGTAGTTTTATGGTGACGCCTCATTAACACTAGCACTGTTGTAACTCAAAAAGGCAAACATTCTTTACTCAGAAGATGTCAATAACATTATCATTTCCCTTATGCAATCATGTCTTGAATCAGGAATGCTAAATGCTTTGAAGTCAATAGCATGAGGTAAAGTTTTGGTTTTATTTAAAATTGTATCAAATTAAAGGCTGTTGATGCTTCTTACAGGAAATCCGTTTGCAACGTGATGTTTGTCCTTTTCGTGGAAAATCTATCATATATCATTGATAGGCTGCCATTCCGTTCCGCTTGCTATTTTTCTTACCTTTAAGGCTAGGCATGTTGCGAGTTTGTGGGTAAGTAACTCGTTGCCGAACTGAACATAAAGGAAAACGAGTGTTAAAATTAACATGGTTTTTAAAGTGTTGGTATAAAGCAATTTGATATACCAATACTATTGGTGTATCAAATTGTGATCCGCCCATGGCGCAATAATACGAATATATAAACATTCTTGGAACTGTGTGCTGTTGGGTCTATTCCTATAGATCAATGATGTGTTTCTCCTCATTACTCATTAGTGAGGTATGAAAATAATGACAAAAAGTAATTATAATCCCCGTTTTTTAAATGAATTTAACATGGTACACAATTTAATCTCAATCCCTTCTTTTTCCGCTTCCCCTCCCCTTTCATGCACAAGGGACAAAATATGCAGAAATCTGGAGTGAGAGAAAAAAAGAAATTGGGCTGCATAAAAAACCTTGAAACTGAAATTGCATCAAGTAACCTACAATATCGTTTTTCATAACGGTGTGTTTACACTTCCCTTGGGACCTATCTAAAGTGTTTTTATAATCAATGATACAAAGTTGCAATTGCCGCTCGACATCGTAAGGTAAATGTCTTAGTTACGGGGCACACATATGTAATGTATTTAAAGCTTGGTTGATGTTGTTGGTTCTTAAGCCTATTATAAGATTCTAAAAATCGATTATTATTAATTAACTCTGAAAATATCCAAAGGCCGCTCCCCTCCCCCCTTCTCTCTCTCTCTCTCTCTCTCTCTCTCTCTCTCTCTCTCTCTCTCTCTCTCTCTCTCTCTCTTTATGTTGACCATCTTATCAAGATAAGGGCGAAAATCCATGAAAAGACGAGAATAGAGGATTTTCGCTTATGTAATACCACAACGTCTCTGGACCTATGAAAAATGATGGTAAATGTTAAGTCAAACCGATGAGAGAGAGAGAGAGAGAGAGAGAGAGAGAGAGAGAGAGAGAGAGAGAGAGAGAGAGAGAGAGGGAGTTATGGTCGGTAGTAATGTTAATAAAAGCAGAAACATGACTTAGATCAGCTTTAAATATATTAAAATATTTTAATTACCTCTTGTTGGTTCGTCGTTTTGCTTAGATTCTATTCCACGCTAATTTCCTTGCGCCTGTACGTCAATGCATTAATGAGCGTTCAGTATTCAAGAACCAATGTGTCTGTAGGCCTAGTGCTCTACTTTCTTCTTCTAAAACCATCTTTCATATATAAATCTTAAGTGTAACTTATATTGATTTCATCAATGTGAATAAAAATAGAAACTCAAAAATGAAAACAATCAACTTATCAGTATGAAAAGGTGATTGTGAATGGACACAAAAGGACAGAACTATATTTTGTAGCGGACACACTCGGCAATGATGTGAATTCATTCACCCAGTCAATACAAAGTTGTCTCTCGTCAATCTAACTCATTCAAAATGCAAATATATGTATTTGTATGTGATATAAATAATATATATATACGTTAACTCTATATATACGTTAAGTCTATTTTTTCCGTAGCGAATGGATTTCTGAAAAAAAAAAGGAGTTTCATAAATTGTTACCATAATAAAGGATACGCATAGCAAATAAATGCATCTGCAATGCAACAGTAAGCAAATGTAAACAATACATGACGCAGTTGAATTCTAAGGAAACTGGAAAAGCGTGAAATAAAGGTGTAAAAGGTGTAAACGTCTCAGTAAGATGAATCAAAGCGTACTTTTAATTTCTGTTTGTCACTTAAGTGAAACATGTATTCCATGATGGAAGTTGGGATGATTTTGGTCAACTAAGGACGATAGCGAGTTAGCTAAAAACGATTGCGCATAATTAGGACAATGTTTAGATTAGTTCGCCAGGTACCTAATTAGCTTCAAAAATGCCGAAAATATTATTCTAGAATTGACAAGAAAACTTGATGCTTGTCGTAAGTTCTTAAATGATACATATTCTGATTGACAGGGCTACACTTCATAAGGTAAAACACTTATATTTGATATCACCATTCAAATTAAAATTACCCCAAGTTTTTGATAATTAATCCAAGTACCCCTACTTTTGTCCCTTTAATCTCTGAAATAATGAGTTTAGGAATATTTTCTCATTTGCCTAAAACCTGATTAAAATGATTTTGTACTATGAAGCATGAATTGCAAAATATTTCCTTCATGTCTCGAACTCGCATTTAAATTCAGTTTTCTTCAATTCCTATTAAACGTTTCCTATTTGCGATTCGGCATGTAGTATTTAGGTCTCATATACAACACTCATTTTCGATTATTCAATTACTATTGCATGTTTAGAATGTGGAATTCAGCATGTAGTATTTATGTCAGTAGTGAAGTGGGGTACTTTAGCGTCAATGGCAAAATACATTACAGACACCACCACCCCCCACCCCCCGGGGCACTATAGCGTCACGATTTTTGGCATCAAAACCACAGCCTGGGGTACTTTAGCGTCAATGGGAATTTTGTATAGGGAACCACAGCCTGGGGTACTTTAGCGTCAACGGGAATTTAGTATAGGGACAAGAGGAATGGTACAGGTAAGGTGACGTCACGGTACTGGACATTGGCAACAATGTAGCAATGTAGTACCGTGACGTCATGCCACCTGTGTCATTTCTATATACAAACACGAATCATTCGCGTTCGTGTCGGTGAATAGTAGAGTAGAGTATGTTTTATATATTCGTTTTTTTCCATAGATTGATGAACATCAATCTATCCTACACAAATTATAAAAACGACTAACAAAATTTTTTAGGTAAGAGAATAATGTTTTGGGGAGTTAAAATATAAATTATACAATTGAATAAAATAAAATTTTAGGCAAGAAAGAATAAATCTTTTCGAGGCAGTGGAGTGGCCCTGAAAAGGGCCTTTGGGTTTTATGTTAACACCAGTTCGTTAACATAGAAGGCATCGTATAGGTCTTCTTCTCTTTCTCAAACTTCGTCTAATCTCTGGTCCATAAATCAGAACTCGCTTCAGACAGCCTTGTCTCTCCACATAGGTCCTTCTTTTCCAAACGCTTGTCTCGGTGATCCTACCTATTCTCCATGATGATCTGAAATACATGGGTAAGTCCATACGGAAAAACAACGAGATACGAAAGTAGACGATTCAACGTTGGTCCACATCTTTGTGACGAGAACAGGTGAAGGGAATGAAGTGAACCGCGTTTATTTATAGTGGAAGACCGGATCGAAACGGATTGAAATTGTCCACCAATCCCAACACGCGTTACAAAATTCAGTCACTTCGCGGAGCCTGTCTTCCAATCCGAAGAGAGCTACCTGTGACGTCACATTCCCTATATAGGTGCGCTAGCGTCTGTGTGCAGTGAATCGATGCGATGTTGTTTTGTGAAATATGACTGAAACTAAGAAGACAATGAATTGGGGTGCACCGGCTTTGGAGACGAAAAGCGATGGCATAGCAGCGGCTACCAAAGTTAACACAGCGCTACTTCCAGAAGAGGTTGATTTCAACTGGGATTTAGTAGATTTTTTCTCTTCTTCGCAAGAATTTGTTCCGGTACCAGTACCTTCGCCACTTTCTCCTTCTTTACCACACGTCGACGATTTTAAACAAAGACAGAAAGAAGAACTGGAGAAATTTTTACAACAGCAGAAAGAGGCAGAACAAGCATTTCTCCTTGAACAGCAACAGCGAGAAGAAGAAGAGGCAAGAAGGAAACGACAGGAAGAAGAAGCAGTAGAGAAGAAACAAAGGTTAGGAGAGAAGGAGAACAGTGAAAGTCAAACGGTAACGGTACCCTAGTGATTTCTACCCAATCATTAACAGAAGCAAGTCCACAAGTAGACCTTGGCCATGGCAAAGGCTTAAGGCAGTTAAAGCGGATTGCTTCTCGTTCCTGAGATTGTTCTAAGAAAAAAACAAACACCCAACGGTCCTTTTCAGGGCCACTCACTTCTTTCGAAAAGAGATACTAATTCATTTTGCCAAAATCAATTAAAACTCAAAATCCCTTTTTTTAACTCAATGATGTACTTGTGTGAGTGCATGAGTGTAGACCCTTATTATTCTAAACAATCAAAATCAGGAGACACTTACGTTTTTTCAGTCTGGTCTATTCTAGTACAAATTTTTACAATTTAATATCACAACACAACACAACACAACACTTTTTTAAAAAGTTCATAGACTTCTTCTGTCTTTTTTCTTCTTTCACTCTCTCTGTTTTTTGAATTTCTTCACTTTTATACTTTTTTCCTCTTCTTCCTCTTCTTCCTGACTTTTTCTCGTCTTCTTTTCTTTTCTGTCTTCTCTTTCTGAACGTGACGGGGTTCTTCTTTTGCCGAGGTCACCTCTTTTTCTTCTTCCTCCTCCTGCTCCTGTTCGTTCTTAGGGTAATCTGAAGACCAATGTCCTTTCTCTTTACAATGATAACAGGTATCTTGACTTTTGTCTCTTCTGACACTTGTCTTGCTTTTTTGACGGTCTGGACTTTCTGTTGCCCAATGCCCTTTCTTCTGACAGATATAGCAAGTATCTTGACTTTTATCTCGAAAGGAGGGAGAGTAGTCCGTCGGCTTGTCTGAAGCAAACTTTCTTATGACACCTCGCAAAGCTCTAATCAGAAGTTCGATTTGTGTGGGTTCTTCCATCGTGTTGAACGGTTTGAGAGCAAAATGAATACTGAGAGGGAAGGCACCAGCCCTTTATATATGCACTAAGCCTGACATAAATATATAAGGGTCCATGGCGTTTCAAATGTGGTCATTTGACTTTTTGCAGTCAAGATGAAACGATCGCATCATTTCGTAAAGAAAAGAGAAGAAAGTAAAAGGCAGAAACGTGATTTATCGCTACGCACAGTAGCTGAAGTCTTGGCTCAAATTCATGCCAGCGATTTTGAAGATGTGATGAGTGAACCAGAATCTAGGCCCAGAGAGACTACACTCAGTCAAAATCCATCACCACCAGTAAACCCTGAAAAGTACTACCACATTCGAGAGACCGACAAACGCTCCTCCAGAAAATTTAGAACTACGGCCTACACGTACGCAGTGAAGTTTAAAGATTTGAAGTCCGACGTACCGTTGGAGAAAGCAGAAGGGTTCATCACTGATGTGTAGGATTCTTTGTTAACTACACTGAAACGGCAACGTGAAGCCAAAGAAGACGATCGCTTGAGACTTTCCATTCATCGCGACAGTTTGAAGTCACCCGTTTGGATCGAGTTTAGCAACCCAGCAGAATTGACACCTTCCAAAGTCATCGACAAGTTTCAACACTTGCAACAATCCAACGACGAGTTTCCGTGCCATCGTGGTGGGACGAACATATGCCGACAAGAACGACACGACAGAATGGAAAAGAGCCTGGAAAACTATTCAAAAATTGGACCGAGCCAAACAACGAAGAGAAGCAGAACTCCTGTTACAGCAAGCGGGGATATCCAAAGACACACCCTGTCGCATTCCTGAAATGCAAAAGTTACAAGACGTCTTGGCTCCACGCTACACCTTGAAAGTACACCCTCAAGAAGTGCGCGGACCTCTGTTGTTTCGAGGCAAAAATTTCAAAGACGGAAAATACATTCACGTCTATTATCACGATGAACATTTTGATGCCATTACCAGTATCACTGCATTCCTGTCATACAGTTATTACTGTGAGAAATGTGACTATGGCTATAACAATTGAGAGCAACACAAGCATTGCCGATCGAAATGTGAGGGATGTTTAGCCTGTAAGCCCTGTCTAGACGAAGGACAAGAACGAGTGCATTGCGCAGCTTGTCAGGGCACGTTTGGCAGCCCTTTCTGGTACCAACAACATCTAAAGACGCAAGGTTCACAGCAGAAATGTGCTTGTCAGCTCCTGAGATTGTGCCCTACTTGTGGACAAGGCATTACGTACCAATAATGTCAAGGCGCACGTCTGTTCAGGAAAGAAACGATGTCACATTTGTCACCAAATCGTGGACTTGGAACACCAATGCTACATTCAAAAATACCAGCCCCAACAGGAAGAAGATAATGACCAGAAGAAGGGCCATTTCATCTTTTTCGATTTCGAATGCATGCAAGAGACTGACATTCACATTTCTAATTTCTGCGTGGCTCATCGAGCGTGTGAGAAGTGCATCCAAGAGACTATCTTGACTCATTGCCCTCACTGGAGCAAGATTCCTGGAGGACGTGAAAAAATCTTTCGGGGACTAAACACGCTGACCGATTTCGCCCAATGGATCTTAAACCCTATCGACAAGACCTGGAGCCAAGAAGACATTGAACTTTACGGAGATTGTCATCGCTATGCCACGGTGATGGCTCACAATTTCTCGGGATACGATGGGCAATTTCTTCTCAGATACTATACGGAAACAAATTACCGAACGTCCGAAAGTGACTTTGAACGGAGCCAAAATCATTTCCATGCAAGTGGGCCAAGTGCAGTTTAAAGATTCGATGAGTTACTTGGCCATGCCTTTGAGTCGCATGCCTAAAACGTTTGGAATGACAGAAATGGCCAAAGGCTATTTTCCGCATTTTTTCAATACCGAAGCCAATCAACATGCCGTTCTACCCTATTTGCCTGAAGCTCACTACTACGACCCGACAACATGCGCACCGAACAGCGAGAAGCTTTCTACGCTTGGTACCAGACTCACGCCTCGGACCAGTTCGACTTTCAGGAAGAAATGTTAAAATATTGTCGTTCCGACGTGGACATTTTACAGCGTTGCTGTGGAAAATTTCGAGAACTGTTCATGGAACACGGATGGATCGATCCTTTGAATGAAGCCTGCACCATTGCCAAAGCGTGTTCCTTCGTGTACCGCCAACGATTCATGCCCGAAAACACCCTAGCTGTCATAAGGCCTCAAACGATGAACTTTGTCAAACGTCAATACTCGGTCAAAGCCCTACGCTGGTTACATTACTTGTGTGACAAGGAAGACAAATGGATCCAGCATGCCCGCAACGGAGGAAGCGAAAAGACTATTGGAAGGTATTCAGTAGATGGCTGGCACTTAGAAAACCCTAAGATCGTGTACGAGTTTAACGGGTGCTTATATCACGGATGCCCTATCTGTTACCCTCAACGTAACACTAAAAATCAGTTTTTACAACGGACTATGGAAGACTTGTACCAGGCCACTTGTCAGAGACTTTTGAAGTTAGAAGAGCAAGGATACCAAGTGGTAGAAATGTGGGAACACGAGTACGATCAGCGATTGAAAACCGATCCCGAGTTTAAGCGCATCGTGGAAAGTTACAAGCTGGTAGACCCACTGAACCCAAGGGACAGTTTGTACGGAGGACGGACGAATGCCACCTGTTTGCTATACCAAACCGACGAAGAGAAACGAGAGGAAATCAAATACTTGGACGTGTGTTCTCTGTATCCGTACGTGTGCAAATATTGTCACTTTCCCGCAGAGCACCCACAACTGCTGACGGAACACATCGACGTGGACAATATTCGACAATACGAAGGATTGATCAAATGTAAAGTCTTGCCTCCCACGTACTTGTACCATCCCGTTTTATCTCACAATTGCCAAGGAAAACTAATGTTTCCCATGTGCCGTACTTGTGCCGAAACGTGCAACCAAGACCAACCTTGTCAGCACACTCAGGAAGAACGCGCCTTGACGGGAACGTGGGTCAGCGTGGAATTGTTCAAAGCTCTGGACTTGGGATACCAACTGTTAGAAGTGTACGAAATTTACCACTTTCCCAAGACAGAAAAATACCACAAGGGCGACGAGACTCAGAAAGGCATTTTTGCAGACTAAGTGAATGCATGTTTGAAACTGAAACAAGAAGCTAGTGGCTATCCTTCCTGCTGCCACACTCCCGAAGACCAAAAAAAATTCAAAGAGAAATATTGGGAGCAGGAAGGCATCACTTTAGACCACGTCGAGAAAAACGAAGGAAGGCGATCGTTTGCCAAAGTGATGTTAAATTGTTTGTGCGGCAAATTGGCACAATGACCGTGTTTACCCAAGACGGAGTATTTGACAGAACCTTCCCGCTACTTTCAGATGATTCACGACAAAACCAAATACATGAAACACGTGGACGTCCTTCGTGAGGACTTGATCTTAGTCAATTACGAAGAAGAACTGGACTTTGTAGAAGCCGACGAATTTGGAAATGTCATCATTGCGGCTTACGTGACAGCCCATGCTCGCTTAAAACTGTACGAAGCTTTAGAACTATTAGGAGATCTTGTGCTGTATTTCAACACGGACAGTTGCATCTACATCGATCGCCTGGGTCAACCTCACCCTGTCATCGAAGGAGACCGTTTAGGAGCCTGGACGAACCAGCATCCCGACGACAAGATTCTAAGTTTTGCAAGTGTCGGTCCCAAAAATTACGGCTACGAATACCGTGACCCACAATGAGAAGTGTACACGGGGTGTAAAGTGAAAAGATTGACTCTCAATTATCGCACCAGTCGACTGGTATACTTTGGCGTCTTGAAAGAAGCCTTGCAGTCTGGACAGGATGGAAATTTTAAAGTGACCACCCACGAACCGCACAAGATTGTACGTTTACCCACACACCAAATCGTTAGCCGGTCCTTGGAAAAAGTCTATCAAATCGTGTACCAGAAACGAGTACGGCTTCCCAATCACTTCACTTTACTGTGCGGTCACACTAATATTGGCGAGCATATAAAAAGGGACAACATTCAAGACTGATAGTTCATTGTCACTACAAACGCCAAGCGAGAGAAATGAATCCTTTCAAACAGCAAGTATCAAGCAAGAGTAAACTCGAGTACGATGCTGTGCCTTGCTATGGCAGGGATGCCGTACGCTATGACCTTAGCGATTCAGTACCACATCATCATGGGAACTTTGCTATAACTACTACTACCATACCTACCATGGAAAGTGATGCTGTGCGTGTCAAACCTGATGGATGTGAAAGCGATGCCACTCGTTATCGTACACCTTTTCACTTTACTGGTTTTCTTGGTGGATGTCATCCTAATGAAACCATGTGGCTACCACCCTACGGATGTCACGTAAAACTGAACAGGATCCTGCATATTTCACCGTACTCTCATCGAAATGAACCTGTGAAAGACGAATATTCGTTCCCTGTGCGTTTGCAAGAATACAGTGACTATGAAAGTCGATTCCAAACCTTTCGAGGAAAATGGCCAAAATATCTGGGAGGACCTACCCTCGAAGAATTAGCTAGAGCTGGATTTATCTACTTGGGCGAAGGGGATAAAGTCAAGTGCTTCAGTTGCGGTGCGTCACTTCACGAGTGGGAGAAGAAAGATTGCGCTTACCTGGAACATGCTCGATGGTCTCCAGATTGTCACTACCTACCTTTAGTGGGACCTCGTCATTGAAGTGGGCATACCATGTCGTGTAAGAAGCCAGCTACGTGGCTAGGAGTCAAACGTTGGACAACCCCTAGACAAGTATTTAAACCACATTTAAAAAATAATCTTCAAAGATTACCAAACAAATTGCAAGAGAAGATCTACAAGGACATTTGGCAGGGACTTGCCAGAGCCAAATCTCAATTAGTGACTGTAGAACTTTTGTGTTGCGAAATTCACAAGCGGAAATTGACAAAAGTCAACAAACAAATGAGATTTCTCTGGATCAAGGGTGCGTTCTTCCTAATATTTCGCTTTAGACCATTTACATTTGAAGATTTTATTGACATTCTTGACCGTTTCCTGGAATGGCAGTGGTCAGAAATTATTCACTACGTTCATTACTTTCGCTCTAGGAGAAGTGATTCAGGTAAGAGAAAAGAGGTATAAAAACAGACTACTATGCCACGACCTTTATCATTCGTGATACAAGAGATTCCGTGGAAGGAAATGAATGACACTATTCAAACAGTGGAGGATTACCAACACCTATTACGAGAACTGTGTCCATTGAATTGGGGTCGACGTGTAGTGTGGGTCTTAGTGATTTGCTTTCTGGGATTTCCTTTACCAGCCGATTCCTTGTGGACTCTTTACGAACAGTACATACCACTCAAAAAAGCATGAAAGTGGTCCCTTTAAATGTACACGAGAGACTCATTCTGCTCAAAGCTTTGCGCTTTCATCTTGATTCTTCTCAACCTCTACGGGAAAACAAGATTCGTCAACTTTTAGGCACTGAAAATGTGTACGACGACGTGTGTGTAGCTTGTGACTTACACCCTCACTGGAAAGATGTACGTGACTGGAAAAGTTTGGGTTTCAAGGCTTGGACAAAAGAAATGGCACACTATGCCCAAGATTTGTAATCCTAAAAAATTAAAACGTTCCGTGAAAAAAGTAACTTTTAAACCAGTGTTACTGACAGTGCCAGAAGAAGAAAAAAAAGTCGTGACCGAGGAAAACCACTCTCTTCAGGACAGGACCGTGATCAACATCCCTGAAAGGCCATTCCGGGAGGACACCTGTGTGACTGTGCCAAGGAGTGTAGAGACTCTCAGAACATTACACAGTACCCATACGATTTCACCTCTTGATCATCACAAATGTTGTACAGAGACTTGATTATATTCCACTTTGATCGTTTTGATGTGTCTTTTATTCATGTACTTAACCATATGGATTTTATGTATTTTTGTCTTTCGTGTTGTTCACCATTAAAGATGACAATAAACGTGTCCTGAAAAAAAGTATAAAAACTCTTGTCTTGTCTGTCCTCGTGTCAAAAGTGACATTTCTTACACTACTATGGCAACCTCTTCTGTTTCTACTCCCTCTTCCTCCACCACTGTCAAAGTCATTGACAAACACGTAGATCGGACTAGTTGGGAGTCCTTGTATCTTCGCCATCCCTTTAACATGCTCATTGCCGGACCAAGTGGTTCCGGCAAAACCGAATTTGTCAAACGTTTGATCGAACATAAACATCATTTGATCGATCGTCCACCTCAACGCATCGTGTGGTGTGACAAAGTGTGGCAATCGGCGTACAGCCTTCTGCGAGAAAGTCAAAGCGATTTCATCGTCTTTGTGGAAAGGCATTCCTGGCGAAGATGACGGGATCGTGTCTGACCCTAGTCAAACCCATTTGGTTATCTTTGACGACATGTTAGGAGAAACGAAGAAGAAATTAAACTCTGGTTTACGCGCAAAGGGCATCATCGTAATGACAGTGTCATTTACATCACCCAAAATTTGTTTCAACAAGGTAAAGGCCATCTTACCATCAGTCTCAATGCTCATTACGTGGTGTTGTTTAAAAGCCCTAGAGATAAATCGCAAGTACAAGTCTTAGCCAAACAATTAGGGACGCCTTGGCTGACAAATGCGTACGACGATGCCACTCAAACCCCACACGCTTATTTACTCGTGGATTTAAAACCCACCACTCCCGATTATTTGCGATTTCGTACCCATCTGTTTCACCACTGGTGCCAAGACGGAGGGCCTG
This sequence comes from Megalonaias nervosa, assembly GCA_016617855.1. NCBI lineage: Eukaryota > Metazoa > Mollusca > Bivalvia > Unionida > Unionidae > Megalonaias > Megalonaias nervosa. Next base: position 16,163 of record JAECUM010094245.1, on the reverse strand, counting down.
TCGTGTACACGTCCTCTTCGTCGACTTAATCACAATCACCAAAAAATATCTATTAAAACCTCGGTCACTTTGACTCTGTCTCACACATCGTCAACATGACGTCCCTTCAGTCTCATCTTCCCGTTAAATTGATTCGTGCCTTGTATGGTATCAGTCGCGAAAAAAATCCACAAATACGTGCTGGTGTCTTAGAAGCTTGTCTCAAAGAAGTCTTACGATGGTTCACGGTGACAGCACGTCAATTATTGCAAGGCATCATTCAGATTCCACATCAAACCAAACGTTTTTTTGAGAGAAACAAAGGCGCCTTGACGCAACTAGCCGATTCTCGCATCGACACTTAAACCAAAAAGCAACTCATTTTGAAACCTGGAGGTAGCGGTTCTCTAGGAGGTGTCATCATTCGTTTCCTCTTAAAATGGGATCCTAATGCTCCCAAAGTTCTTCCGAAGAAAAAAGCCACACCGAAACGTACCCAGAAGAAAAAGAAAAAGAGCAACGGTGTCAAGACCAGGTCACAGCCTCAGAAAAAGAAAAAGAAAAGTCCACAGAAAACAGCTTCTACCCGCAAGAGAGTGTCTCCAAAAACGTCTCCTCCAGCGATGACACCCTCTTCCTCTTTAGCGGCAGTGGCCGCTGCTCACAAAGTAACTGCCCCCAAAATCAAAGTCCAAGAGAGAACGGGTGTGTTACAGAGTTTACTGGATTTGTCTAAGCAAGAACTGTCCCGATTTAGTCCGTTGCGAACTCCTCCACGACATGTGTTGCCTGTCATCAAGTTGATACGCCGTAAAGACAACCAGTGGCGGCGCATTCTAGTATAAAAAAGACCCGAGGTAAACAATACGGATCAGTGTTTTTGTGTTGCTGCATGCCCAAAGAGGTCCCCTCCAAGAAGTGCACACCGTTACCATCGTCGTTCTTCTTCGGTCCAAAAAAGAAAAGGAAAACGAAAAAGACAGTCACGTCATCCTAAGAAACGCTTAGCCAAACATCGACGTCACCCTCAGAAAAGACACACTCTTCCAAAGAAAAGGAGAAGCCACCAAAAGGGAGGTTCCTTTGGCGATTTTGGTTAAAGGATAGGCTCCAAAAAAATAAGATAAAAAGACGCATGTCGAGCCATGGATGTCAGTGTATTTTTTTTGTGCACAAAAAGATGTTCCCTCATCGTCGTTCTCCTGTCCAGAAACGAAAAAGAAAAGGACAGTTTCGTCATGCGAAAAAGCGCTTAGCCAAACATAGACGACACCCCCAGAAAAGACACACTCATCCAAAGAAAAAGAGGAGCCAGCAAAGAGGAGGATTCTTTGGCGATTTTGGAAAACACATCGTCAACTTTATGACGAAGCGATAGTCCCCCCAAAAAGGATAAAAGGCCGTGTGACAAGTCATCGACGTTAGTGTATTTTGGCTGTGTGCCCCGTAATCAACAAACAAAGATGTCACCCCGCAAAAAAACATTCCTCTTCTACCCCCAAAGGAAAGAAAAGGAAAGGACTGCCACCTCGTTTAGTCAAACATTGGGACATGTTGTCCGTCCTGTCCAAAGCTCCTCCACCCATGCGAAAAAAACTCATTCAAACCGCCTCCAAAGATGCCATCGATACGGTGAGCGAATGTTGTCTGAATGTCTTGAAAAGCACGATACCTTTGACTAAACATCAGAAAAAATGCTTAGCCAAACATCGACACGTTCTTCGCCAAATGGTCCAAAAGAAAATATCCATTCGTCAAAAGAAAAAAGATGTTGGTACAACGCGGAGGATTTTTACCCATGTTAGGACTTATTACCGAAGTAGCGAGACCTATATTAAGTGGGATGGGACATGTTATACCCGCCCCAATTCCAAGAAGATAAAAGAAGGACACCGGAGTCAAAAGATCTCAGACGTGACACTTGAAATCTGATGGAAGAACGAAAACTAGCTTTAGTCTCTTACAAACGATGGATGGAATACCATCGGCAAGAACAACGGACCCTCATTTACCTCCCAATCCTCATTTGACCGAGATGTCCCAGTTACAACACGAATTGCAATCGTTGATGGATCGCAGCAATTTGTCAGAAACGGAAAAATTGCAACGGTACGGTCAATTGTTGCAACAACTGCAACTCTTTCACCAGAAAGCTTTAGACGAAACATCTCAACCCACTCTGAAAGATTTTAAGGCCTTGATGAAAAGTCCATCACCAAAACTACCACCTCCAGTGGTCAAGACAGAAAGTCCACCTCTACTAGTCCCAGTGATCAAGACAGAAAAAGAAGAAGAGTTTCAAACTCCACCAGAAAAAGTTCGCAAGTTAACATCACCACCTACATCCAGAATTGGTTGGATTAAAAAGATGATGGCTACTCCTTCTTCCTCAGAAGAGAAAACGAAAGCTAAGACAGAAGTGAAACAAGAACCGATTACCCCTGTTCAAACACTGTCCTCCTCCTCAACACCTATTGCTCGTCGGACACGCAAAGCATTACAAACCAAGAAAATACCACAGAAAGACAAGAGTAGCATCAGTGAAGAGTGGATCACTTATTAAAAAATGGAGAAGGTGTTAGCCAGCATTTACTACGATCCATCCCATCCCGCAGATTACGGAGGAGTTCAGAAATTGTATCGTGCTGCCAAAACTCGACTGAAAAGTATCCGTTTACCTCATGTGCAACGCTGGTTACAAGAACAAGCCACGTACACCTTACACAAACCCATTCGACGAAAATTTTCCAGAAGTCGCACCCGAGTGGAGGGAATCGATCATCAATGGCAAACCGATTTAGCTGATGTCTCTCATTTGGCCACCTACAATCGTGGTTACAAATATTTGTTTTGTGTCATCGACGTCTTTTCCAAATTTGCTTGGGTCGTACCATTGACTTCCAAATCGAGCAGTGAGTTAGTGCGAGCCCTCTAACTGGTGTTGAAACAAAGTGGACGTCACCCTCTTCGATGGCAAACCGAGAAAGGCACCGAATTTCTAAACCAAGCTTTCCAAAAAGAATTGAAGAAACGTGACATTCATTTTTTCACCACCGAGAATCCCGAAACCAAAGCTAGCATCGTGGAAAGTTTTCAACGCACCTTGAAAGAACGCATGTGGAAATATTTTACGCATCAACACACTCTCAAGTACATCGACGTCTTGCCACACCTCATCCGATCGTACAATCAATCTTACCATCGGAGCATAGGGCGTGCCCCCCAAGAAGTGACTCCTGACAACGAAGTGACCGTCTTCGAGCGTCTGTTTGGTCCGTCCTCGACTGTAACTACCCCCAAGAAAGGTGGAGTATTGTCAGCAGGAGATTGGGTGCGCATTGGCAAAACCAAGCGCACTTTCGACAAAGGTTACTTACCCAATTGGACCACCGAATTGTTTCGTGTCACCGAACGTGTGCGTGGAAGTCATCCTCCTGTCTATAAATTAGAAGACATGAACAGAGAAGTGTTAAAAGGAACGTTTTACTTGCCCGAGTTACAACGTGTGACCAAAAAAGAAGACGACGTGTACGAGATCGAAAGCATACTCGATCGAAGAACCCGAAAAGTAGGAAAGAAACGTATCAAAGAAGTCAAAGTACGTTGGAAAGGATATCCTCCCAGTTTTGACTCTTGGATCGACGCTTCGCAACTCATCGACTATAAAAAGAAGTGACCATCATGGCCTTCAACACAGCCTCAGTTACTACAGTGACCACTCCGTCGCCTAGTTCTTCTCTGCAAGATCTACAAAAGCAACCCTTGTGGGTGTGGTGTGGAGAACGTGTGTCTAAAACGCAAATCGTCTTTTTCTGCCAAATCTTTGTGGTGCATTGTGTCATTGGTGCTGCCATTGGCAATTTTAGTTTGCAACAAGGAGACAAACAATTGTGGACTATTTTACTTAGCAGTTGCATTGGTTACCTTCTTCCCAATCCCTCTCTGAAATATTCTTCCAACAGAAACAACAACAACAACGGTGGCCTTGCGTCCAAAGTTAGTCACCAATCCAATCACAACAATCCTCTTTTAGACACTCCTCTGACTTCCAGCGACTCCTCGGACACTAGAACTGTGGAATTATGAACAACCAATTTTACTTAACATTACCCAGTGACAGTTCCATGGAGGTGTTTCCCAATAACACTTTGTGCTGTTACACGGCCAAATTACCTCAGGCCATTGAATTGGATCACGAAGCCCATTGGGAAGTGGCTTTAGTGGAAATGATTCACCCTACACAAATAAAAAACATTATCGAAAATCAAAACACTTTTATGGTAGAAGTTCATGACGAACAAGTGCAACAAGCCTTGGATGAACGTAGCAGTGTAGCTGACTCTATGAAATCACAAGACCCCAAAACTAAACGAACCACTTATCGGTTGAAAATTCCCTCACGCTATTGTTTTAGTGGTCAACATTTGGTGAACACTATGGCTGACAGGTTCATTAACGTGTTTGGTAAAGTCTTGGAGAAAACCAGAAAAAGTGTCACGATCGATTACCACAAAATATCTCGTGGCCTACTCATCAAATTTTCAGAGGACAAAGCATTGGCCATTACATTTTGTCCTGAATTGTATGACATTTTGGGTGGAGACACTAAGTTGATCAAGATTGCAAACGAAATACCAGCCGTGACCAGTAACTCAGATTTTGGGAGATATTTTAGATTCCCTGTAGAAATGAACCAAGGACTGAATTTGATTTTTGTATACTCCGATGTGGCGGAGTACAACGTGGTGGGACACACCTCCTTACCGTTACTGCGTGTCATTCCTTTCAAAGTGGATTCTGCCACGTCTGCTGACGAGGAAGGTGGAAACACCTATCACGTTCACCGCGAATTTGTACATCCTCACTATTTGCCCGTCAGTAAGTAGTATTTCGACACTGTCAACATTACTATAAAAGGAGATCTGGGACAAAATATTCCATTCACCAAAGGGAAAGTCACAGTGAAACTCCATTTTCGAACACGATTACTCTAACCCTATGTCAGTCATGTATCCTGTGTACCAAGGAGATGCTCGACAGCAAGGACATGGTTTAGGTGATATGCTCAAATCGGCATTTCGTACAGTGGTTCCCGTTTTGAAACCGATGGTGACACGGGGATTGCACACCTTAAAAGATGCCGCGTTGACGCAAGGTAAAGAATTTCTCCAAAATGTCATCATTGACAAGCAAAACCCCAAAGAAGCTTTCTTGAGAGCAGGCAAAAATGTCTTGCTCCAAACGGGCAAAGGCATTTTGGGCCGGCGAGAAACTCCTATAAATGCCCTGGGCAATACCGAGTCAGACATTCCTGCTTCCCTGACGCCGCAGCAAGGACAAGGCAGAAAAAGACGACGAAGACACCCCTTGAGAGGACTTCACACCCCTAGAGCTAGAAAGTCTAAGAAAAGAAAAACCGTCCGAGAGTTAGACGTTTTTGATTATTAAATCAGAGAATTTGATGCACCGAGAGTCTTGTGCTTGTTCCAAGTCGGAACTGGATCTGTTTGCCATGCCACCCACCATGATGACGATGCAAGAATCCCAATGGGTAGAATTTCATCCCGTCTCCTCTTTGACGGATTCAGCTCCCATCGAGTTTGAAATCAAAGGACAGCGGGAAGATTATTTCGATCTGAATAGCAGTTACTTGTACCTGAAACTGAAAGTGATCAAAACCGACAACACCAATCCGGGAGCCAATGCCAGAGTAGCTCCCGTCAACAATTTTATGCATTCCTTGTTCAGCGAAGTGGATTTGTACTTGAATAAGAAACTGATCAGCGGTAACATGGATACTTACCCTTACCGAGCGTACCTAGAAAATCTCTTGACGTACGGAAAAGAGGCCAAGAACACCCATCTGGATGCTTGCGTGGTATGGAAACCTGACACCGCAGGTGAAGACACGTTTAACGACACAGCCCTGACAGCCGATGACAATCCTCGCAATGTGGTTTTTAACAACCGTTGAAGGAAAATCCTGCAAGGTCGTAATTAAGAACTGATGGATCGTTTGCATTTGGACATGTGGTTACAAGACAAATATTTGCTCAACGGAGTGGATATTCGCTTCAGACTAAATCGCAGCAGTGTTGCTTTCCATTTGATGGCTCATACCAACGAGTACAAAACCATCATCCAAGAAGCCAGACTTTACGTGCGTCGCGTAGAAGTCTTACCTAAATCGGGAAACGACATCAGTCACACATTGATCAGATCGACCGCCAAGTATCCGATACGACGTGTAGAAGTGAAAAGATTCACCATTGCTGCTGGACTCCGATCCAAGATCGAAGAACATCTGTTCCAATTACAGTTACCCAAACGTTTAATCGTTGGTATCGTCAGTAATGCAGCCCTCAACGGAGCCCACGATCAAAATCCTTTCCAGTTTAAGCATTACAGAGTGTCCAAGATCAAAGTCAGTCGCGATGGCAAGACTTTATGTATCAGGCCCTTCGAACCTAACTTTGCCCAGAAGAATTACTTGAGATCGTACTTGTCAATGTACGAAGCTACCGGACAACTAGGAACCAACATCAGTCAAGGTATTTCGTACGAAGATCATGTCGGAGGTTACACTTTGTGGGTCTTTGATTTCACTCCAGACCAAGACAGCGACGAGGGACATTTCCACCCTATAAAATCTGGTCAACTGCGTGTGGAACTTCAGTTTGCAGGACAAAGAGGACGAGGTAGTAGTCAAGTCCAGATGGCCAGAACAAGAACAACATTTAGTGTCCTGTTTTGCCAAACACCTGGCGAATACAATTACGGAATTGAGTAAGAAATATTGTTATGGATGTCAAAACGATCATCCCAGTCAAATTCAACACGATAAATGTATGATGATGAGTCAAGAAGAAAAATTGGACAAGTATCTGGACGACGCTTGGAGTCTCATCTCGGAAGAAGCAGTGTTGCATGAGTGGTATAAAGGCTTGCGTGATCATTCCTGTGCACCATTGACTACTCTAGAGATCTATCGCATCGAATCTCTCTTAGCCCAGAGTGAGGAAACGAAACGAAGAAACGGCTACTTGAGAGAGCTTTTCAAACAAAAAGTCAGAATTGAATTGATGACTTATCATTACCTGTGAAAAATACCCACAACACAACAAAAAATGGATACCTGGGAACTTTATTACCTTTTGAACAATAGTTCCTATACTGCTTCTTGGAATCCTGTCGTGTGTGCTAAAGATGAACTACCTCATCGCAGACCTCAAGACCATCAAGCTTGTGTCATCAACACGGATGAAAGTCATCTTCCAGAATCTCATTGGGTTGCCGTCTACTTCCCTCAATAGGATTGTGTGGAGTATTTTGATTCGTATGGATTATCCCCTTTGGAAGACGATATCATTGACTTATGAGAAGAAATGCCCAGACGACACGATACAATAATGTGAAATTACAAGGCACAGATTCCATGGTGTGTGGACAATATTGTGTGTATTTTCTTCATCAACGCAGTCTTGGATATCCTTTAGAGCATTTAGTGACTTATTTTGATCGTCACTCTTCTAGAAACGATGAGAAAGTAGATCGATAGTTTTGTGACCATTATCGTTATCTTTTGTCTTTAGCTAGGAAACGTAGTGTACATCAATGGCCTCATGACATCCATCAATGGAAATCTCACATGATTTCACAACGTTGACAACCTTGTCAAAAATAATTTGTTTGATGTTATTGTTACTTGTTACTTGTTACTTGTTGGTTGAATAAAAAATGTTGTGTTTTGAAAAAATGTGTCTGTCGTTTGTTTTCAAAAACACTGTGACTATATGCTCTTTGACTTTCTCTCTATCCCTCACCATGACATTCGCTATCATAGCGTTCCGACACTAAAACCAAGTAGGGATGTTTTCTATCGCGTCCGCGTTTGAACCAGATAAAGCGGGTTGGTCTCCAGTCTGATCATCCACTGTTGACTCGTCTACCTATGAACATGCCTTCCAGACTAGCCAAGCTGAACGAAGCCTACGTCAGTTTACATTGTGTCAGGCTAAACCTGATACCTAAACTTGAAGAGATAGAGAATGTCAGGATGTTAGCTATAACCCAAGACCTAATAGAAGAGGTTTTTAGAGAGGAAATCAAGAAAGAACAAGAAAAATGGACTGAGAAGTACAGACTTCAGAAGAAGCAGAGAGAAGAACAACAGCAGCAACAACAGCAGCAACAGCAAGAACCAGACAGAGGTTTTGTGGACTGTCGAGTAGACACCAAGGAATTCTCTTTCTCTTTCCGCAGAAGCAGACCGTATCGTATAGGAAAGCCTGCCGCCAGACGGGGACGCAATCTTAGACAGTAAAAAAGATTGCCATTACTCCCGTTAACAAAAAAACAGCCCTTTTCAGGGCTACCCAATACTCTGGAAAAGAGATACTAATTCAATTGCCAAAACTTTTAAAATTTAAAAAAATAAATAGAAGTGTGTCTATAAGCACTTCGTTTCTTTTGTCAGTAAAAAATCCACCCTTTGTTTTCTCTGTCTTGTCAAATCGTGCATGTCTGTGTTTGTAAGTAAAAAAGTAAAAAAGTCAATGTGAGTGCCTCTTTTAGGTCCGCGTGTTTCATGTGATGGTAATAGTGGTATTGTAAATTTTGGTGTCAGGGATGTTTTCCTTCACGTCCGTGCTCCAGGAATATAAAACATCACAATTGTCATTCTGGCTACCATTGTTGACTAGTTAACTTCGCTGAAGATGAGCAGCAGATTAGCCAAATTGTTGGAGCTCCAAATGCACCTGGAGTATGCCAGACGTCTTTTAGACGAACTGGCTATGGAGGCCATAGCGGAGAAAGACAGAAGAGAGGAGGAGGAAAAGAAAAAGAAAGAAAAGGAGAAGGAAAGGATTCTGCCACACCTGATCATGAGGCCTCAGTGTGAGGTGAAGCCTGAGGTGAGGACATCTCCACAGTCAATACCAGCACCGCAGCCACTACCAGTACGACAACCATTACCAGCACCACAACGACCGAGAGACGCTGTCCCTCAGATTGAAAATTGGGAGCAGGAGGCCTTGGAGGAATTGGAGAGACAGCGGCAAGAGTGGGAGCCGCAGAGACCTCACCATCCCCGGGTCTGGCATAGGAGAAGACAGAGAGAACAAGTCTTCACTATCCCTCAGACTGAAAACTGGGATGATGAGGCCACTCAAGCTCCCTCTGCGCTCGGAACCATACGTATTAATTGGGAAAATGATTGGAGCCGTCGATGCGTGTGTGGTGCCCGCCCTGGAAGATGTCATCATTAACCAGGTGCTTTTGGAGTTCAAAAAGAAAAAACAGCCCTTCTCAGGTCTAACCAAATCTCTAGAAAAGAGAGACTATTCAAGTTGCCAATTGGTGTGAATGTAGAGTAGTCTGACTATAAACACTCACTCCTTTACTGTTGTGTGTGTGTGTGTGTGTGTGTGTGTGTGTGTGTGTGTGTGTGTGTGTGTGTGTGTGTGTGTGTGTGTGTTTTGCGTTCGCGTCCGTTTGTGAAGATAGTAGATATGTGTTTTTTCTTCTCATCCCAATTGTGTGGATAGTAGATAATATGTGTTTTTTCTTCTCATCCCGTTTGTGTGGATAGTAGATATGTGTGTTTTTTCTTCTCATCGCGATTGTGTGGATAGTAGATATGTGTGTTTTTTCTTCTCATCGCGATTGTGTGGATAGTAGATATGTGTGTTTTTTTCTTCTCATCCCGATTGTGTGGGTAGTAGATAATATGTGTTTTTTCTTCTCATCCCGATTGTGTGGATAGTAGATATGTGTGTTTTTTCTTCTCATCCCGATTGTGTGGATAGTAGTGCTTGATGTATATAAAAGCATAGCGTTCGTCATTCGCGCCAATACTTAACACCCCATTTCACTTATGAAATAATTAAATAATAAAGAGAAAATGTAACCCAACAAAATAAAGAACCACAAATTAAAATATATTTTAAAAAAAACCAAAAAACATTACTAATACAGACGGACATTACTACACAGAACAACTGCAGAAAAGATCAACAACTTACCAGAATACACGAAAGGGTCACCCGCTCTACACCATTGGAGACTACCATCAATCGAGAACAGAAAAGGGAAAATGTGCAGATAAAAGATGCACATTTTCACTCAATCGTAGCTAACCACTCCAGAAGACGTCAATATTTGCCAATCTGAAAAGATTAATAACTTGCCTATCTGAAAAGATTATAACTAACTTGCCAATCTGAAAAGATTATAACTACATAACTCAAAATGCCAGACAACCATCAAAGCAAGGGACTGTCCAGGTCGCACTACCTGCTGCCCCACAAAACCCCAACCTACCCCACCGGACAAGCATGGCATACCCGGACAAACTTAACGGACAAGCATAGCGGAACCCGGAGAAGCGAGCGGACAATAACAAAGGAAAGTGGCAGTCCAGGTTGGCCTTCCTGCTGCCACACAAACCCCCAACCCCACCGGACAAGCATAGCGTACCCTGGCTCGGACAAACTCAAAGGAAAGGGGCAGTCCAGGAACCTCTACTTGCTGCCCCATAAAACCCTATCGGACAAACACGCCGCATCCATATCGAGTTGCAATTACTCCTCGAAAGAAGGAGGTATTGCAGTACCCAGCTCATATGGACCCCAGTTAAAGAAAAAGAAACCGAGGGTCTTCAATTTGGCTCATGAAGGCCCGCTACCAAAACAAACGTGATCCTTACGATACCGCCTCGTCGTCAAAAACAAAACCTACATAGTCACCAAATTAAGACATTAAAAATGGAAGGGCAAACCTTCCCCGGATTGGTACAAATTTTCGGAAAACGGATAAGTACACTATGTACGCAAAATTCATATTCAACAATAATACCCAATGCAACAAAAATTAAAACTCAATGAGTGCTTTACCAATTGAATGAGTGGCTCACACAACATTGGTATAATGAAGTCCATTAGCATAACTGGACTAGATGTGACATTAAACCCGACCTTGCCGTTAGGTCGGGGCGCGTGGTTGCGGGTCTTGGTGTGCCCTGTGTGGCTGTCCCTGGGGCGCTTCCGTGGTGTTTTTGCGCGCTCTTTTCTGGGTTTCGTTTCCTCCTTTCCTCGCCAGCTGTGTAGATATAGACTGTATGCCAGAGGTCGAAGGTCTATCGGAAAAGCTATGGTAAAGGCCCAGCACTTGGGCTAAAAGCCCAGCACAGGGCTAAGTGCCTCTATAGTGGAGCAATGTCGCCCAGCCTGGGGCGGCATCCAACCCGGGCCGAGTGCTTCACTAGAGGGGCTATCGTCCAGCCAAGGGCAGAGAGCCCCGAAAGGGGCCTCAGGTCCAGCCTTGGACTGAAACAAGTCGCACAAGCACACAGTGCATAAGCGACTATAATTCCTCTTGCTTGCTCATTCGCGCCATTCTACACAGAACATAAAAAAATGGTTGGCAACATGAACTTGTTTAACGAATTGAGACATAGTTGGTTCTGGATGGTGGATGGAGCCTATGTGGTAGAAAGACTTCAACAGGAATGGAGGTTCCCAGGCAGTCTAGACTTTGCGAACAGCCTGAAAGTAGCCAGGGATCAAATACAAAGGATGATAGAAGAGGAAGTAGAGAAATTAAGAGGCTTCCTCGATCCTAAATATGTAAGAGTGGGGACGTTGAAGGAGGCCCTTGATGTTGTCATCAGAGTGAGGTGTTTTTTGCAAGAGATATTCCACTTGACAGAGTGGTCTTTTGTCCATTGGGGGTTAGACCAGTTAAAAAAAGCAGAAGACCTCATGAGAAAGGTGATGGACGAAGAAGTGAGGAAAAACAAAGACACCTGGTCAAAAGAGAGGAAGGACAAAGAAAACATAAAAAGAAAAGAGGACTTTGAGAGACTGAACAACAACTGGATGAAAATACAAGAAAAATTTAGATCAATGGGACATCCAGACTGGATTCCAGAAGATGAAAAAAAAAAAAGAAGAAGAAGAAAGGAATCATTGGAAAAGTGAGAAACTGGTTAAAGAAGTGGAGAAAATAGAAGACAAAAACCCAAAGGCTCTTTTCAGGGCCACTTCATATGCCTCGAAAAGATATTTGTTCTCACTTTGCCTAAAATGGAAAAAAAACCCCCAAACTAAAATATATAAAACATACTCTACTCTACTATTCACTGACACGAACGCGAATGATTCGTGTTTGTACATAGAAATGACACATGTGGCATGACGTCACGGTACTACATTGCTACATTGTTGCCAATGTCCAGTACCGTGACGTCACCTTACCTGTACCATTCCTCTTATCCCCATACTAAATTCCTGTTGACGTTAAAGTACCCCAGGCTGTGGTTCCCTATACAAAATTCCCATTGACGCTAAAGTACCCCAGGCTGTGGTTTTGATGCCAAAAATCGTGACGCTAAAGTGCCCCGGGGGGGGGGGGGTCTGTAATGTATTTTCCCATTGACGCTAAAGTACCCCACTTCACTACTTATGTCTCATATACAAAACTCATCCCCGATTATTCAATTCTTATTCAATCTTCAGGATTTGGAATCCAGCATGTGGTGTTTAGGTCTCATATACAAAACTCATTCCGGATTCTAAAATTTCTATTCAGTGTTCAAGATTTGGGATTCCGCCATTTATGTCTTATATACAAAAATCATTCCAGATTTTTCAGTTCCTATTCAACGTTCAGGATCAGGGACTCGGCACGTAGTATTTACGTCTTATATACAAAAATCAGACATAGAGCTTAAATTGGGATATACTAACCTGAAATGCCTTGCTACAGATTATTTTTGAAAAAATAAGCACAGATTTATAAATCTTATGCACAAAAGCATTTGTAATCTCAAAGTAAGGTTTTTACTAGTTAGCGTTTTTGGCGAAGAATAAGTCAATTCTAAGCTTTGATTAATTTTACTCAGGTACATGGATGGAAAAAAAATAAGCAGCAGATGCATTTGTCTGGGAAACAGCGTGCAGGGGCAGAAGGACCTGTCCTATCTTGGCATACAGAAACAATATACAGTAGAACTTCGATTATCTGTCAGGGTGCGGGGCCGAAACCATGACGGATATGAGAATAGACGGATAATAGAATATATACATTAAAAGTATTATACAGTAGACCGGATCATCAAAAAATCATAATATGTACATATGTACATGTACCTGTTTTTTATATTTTGACGTACAATGCCCACGCGGTTAACAGAGACTGACGGTTAATCGGGTGCCGGATAATCGAAGTTCTATTGTAATGCCTTTCCAGTGTCCTGAAATTGAAAAACACGATAAAAATGATCTAAAAGATAAAGCATCTTCAATAGTAAATATGTACAAGAAATTTATGATCTTATCTTTATTTAGGAAAGTTTTAAACATTTTGAGTTGTAGCCTGCATCAGATGGAAATATTAAAAAAAAATAACAGATAATACAATACCTTCCTTAGACGCCGTAATACATTTTCTACTTCTTAAGTGTGAATGAATAATGAATAGTACATATAAGTTTCATGCAAGAATGTCATCGAAGGCTTTATACAGTAAAAGTTATACCTTTCAGCGATCTATATAATAAGACACTACACATTTTGTTTCTTGTAATATTAAATGAAACGCCACTACAAATAGATTCAGAGCTTTGATTTATATTTTTAAACGTGAATACGTATCGCATTTAAGGTTATTAAATATGGTGTTAGTGACCTACTAAAATCTACTTTACAGCTTGTGTGCAAAGAACTAAGATCTCAGGAAAGCATCTCTTACGTCATGTTTAAATATTTTCTCTGTTTCATGTCAAGTATAGTGTCAAATCTCGTTACTAAAGCATGCATTACAACGGAATATTTGGATTCTTGTAAAATATAGAGTCAAATCTCGTTGCTAAAGCATGCATTACAACGGAATATTTAGATTCTTGTAAAGTATAGAGTCAAATCTCGTTGCTAAAGCATGCATTACAACGGAATATTTAGATTCTTGTAAAGTATAGAGTCAAATCTCGTTGCTAAAGCATGCATTACAACGGAATATTTAGATTCTTGTAAAGTATAGAGTCAAATCTCGTTGCTAAAGCATGCATTACAACGGAATATTGAGATTCTTGTAAAGTATAGAGTCAAATCTCGTTGCTAAAGCATGCATTACAACGGAATATTTAGATTCTTGTAAAGTATAGAGTCAAATCTCGTTGCTAAAGCATGCATTACAACGGAATATTTAGATTCTTGTAAAGTATAGAGTCAAATCTCGTTGCTAAAGCATGCATTACAACGGGCCCAGATTCTTGTAAAGTATAGAGTCAAATCTCGTTACATAAAGCATACATTACAACGGAATAATGTTTAAATTCTTGTAAAGAGTATAAGAGTCAAATCTCGTTGCTAAAGCATGCATTACAACGGAATATTTAGATTCTTGTAAAGTATAGAGTCAAATCTCGTTGCTAAAGCATGCACTAAAGCATGCATTACAACGGAATATTTAGATTCTTGTAAAGTATAGAGTCAAATCTCGTTACTAAAGCATGCATTACAACGGAATATTTAGATTCTTGTAAATTATAGAGTCAAATCTCGTTACGAAAGCATGCATGGCAAGGGAATATTTGGATTCTTGTAAAGTATACAGTCAAATCTCGTTACAAAAGCATGCGTGGCAACGGAATATTTGGATTCATAAAGAAAAAACCATGCTCTGAACAAAACATGTTCAACGGAAATTTATTTTTTAACGAACTATTCAGCTACCGATTTCGATGACTATTTCCAGGTAACAAACATGCAAATTTCATCTAAATGTTTCCTTTCTAGCGGCAGTTCTTGGAGGTGAGATCTTATTGATAATTTTGCAATTATCGTTTACGATAATGGAATAATTTTCGCTCACGGCCTCTATAGTTCTGGTTTAAGATTCAATTGTCTGCACAAGATAACATTAAGCACAAAATATAAATCTATATTTCTGACACATTTAGCTTTACAACAGCATATCTCTAGCAACGAAAGTAATGTTTTAAAACAATTTGGTATTTGCAACGATAGTTTTTTGTAGAATCCAAGTGATTAATGGCCATCCATAAAACCAGATTATCAGAGGAGGTTTGTTTTTCTTTGTTCTCTTTAATTATTTTACATTTTAACTCTCCCGCAGGAAAAACATTTATTTTCTCAATGATAAGAGTTCATGATGCAAGAAATACTACGTTTGTTTTCAATATTTTTAATATCATCTGCAACCCTTGCATTAAGTAGATTCTGTAACAAACTGTTTGCATACCCTTTCGTACTATTTGAGCTTCCACCAGTATTGTTCCAGTTCTGTACGTGTCTATCACTGTTGTGATTATAATTTCGGAAAAGGTAAAATATTTGATATGGGATACTGAGGTACAATGCAGTTGCTCTGCTTTCAACAGTTTGTAGCATTCAGTGATTCATGTAGAAGTACGCCATTATAACCAGTCTCCTTTTGCAGATAGTTCGCTTCTTTAATATTAAGTGCAAATACAATTATTAGTGCACATAAGTCGGCACTAAAATTTTAAAGTGTAAATCAAGCGCCAATTTATATCAGATCTATCAGATCTCAGATATCAGATCTGTCTTTGTTGGCATTACTGGCAGAAAGACCAGGATCTAAAAAGAGGTGCCCAGTTTACGCACTTAACGCATTACAATGACAAAACATCCTCCAATAATGTGTTCATTAATAGGAAAACTTTGTTAATTAATTGGCAAAGTGCATAAGTTTTAGTTAATATAGAAATATGTAGGTGTAGACAAACGTTCATGAACAGAAATTTCTAGGCCTTACAACAATATTTTCTGTTTCTTCAAATCAGATAGGTACAGTTTGCAATCGAAATATTCGCTAATGTAGAATTAATGTCACAAATCTGTATGCATGTTACTTGAGAGTCTCGAACTGTAAATTATTGAAATACAACGATTAAACTTGATGAATTAATGTTTCTTACAGAGTACGCAGCGTATTTGTATTTAAAGTCATCTGCTACCACACAGGGTAATGGAAGGGTAGAAGGTCAAAGATTATAGAAGGTTAAAGTTTAGGACGAAATAATTTAATCAAACTGCAGAGAGAGAGAGAGAGAGAGAGAGAGAGAGAGAGAGAGAGAGAGAGAGAGAGAGAGAGAGAGAGAGAGAGAGAGAGAGAGAGAGAGAGAGAGACTTAAACAT